>QZGG01002537.1:0-35943 GCA_006409495.1 Sedum album
CCGCCTTTCCTCCCTTCTCTCTCTTGCCTCTCTCGTCTTTTTGCCCTGGTTGCTCTCTCTTTTCTTTCCCCCCGTCTGGCCTCTTGGCTTCCCCCTTGGTGGCCTCCTCGGCCCTCTGCCCTTTTTTTGCCTCCTCTTCCCGCCCCGCGTCTTCTCGCCCCTTCCTCGCCTTCCCGGCCCTTTTCTTGTTGGCCGCCCTGCTCCCGGCCTTTTCGGCGCCCCCTCCTCCCCCTGGCGTCTCGGGCTCCCCCCCGCCCCTCCCGTTGCTCCCGCTGCCTCCTGCCCCTCGTCTTCCTCCGCTTTTCCCCTTCTCGCCCCCTCTCCCCTCTTTTGTTCTTCTCCGTGGTTCTTCTCTTCTGGGTCCTCCGGCCCTTCTTCTTTTTCCCTCGTGGGTTCCGGCCTTCTTCTCTCCCTTCCGTGCTCCCCTCCCCGCTTTTTCTCTTCTTTTCTTCCCGCTTTCTGTCTCGGCTTCCCTTCCCCCCTGGTTGGGCCCTTCTGCTTCGCTTTGTGTCCCCCGCTTTTGGGTTTGCTTCTCCTGCTCCCCTTCTCTCTGGTCTTGTTTCCCCTTTCCCGTCCTTCTCGCTCCCTTTTCCCCTCTTGGCTTTTCCGGTCTTTCCCTCGTCTCTCTCCTTCCCTTGTCGTGCTTTCTCCTTCCCTGCCTGCCTGCCCCCTGGTCCCCTGTCCTCTTCCTCCCCTTCTCCTGTCCTGTCTCCCTCGGCCCGCGCCTCCTTCCTCGTTCTCTCCCTCTCGGGGGCTTTTCCTCTCTTGCCGTTCCCTCCGTGTCGTCCCGCGCCTCCTCGTGGCTCGGGCCCTCTCCTCGCCCTCCCCCTTTCTTGTCGCCCTTTTCGGGCTCCCTGCTTGGCCCTGCCCCCTCGCCCTCCTTTCTTGGCTCCCGGCCCCGCTTCCTCGCTCTCTTTCCGTCTCCCTCGTCCTCTCCCTCCTCCCTCGGCCCGCCCTTTCCCCTGCCTCTCCCCTTTTTGCCCCCCCGGGTTCTGCCCTCCCGCGCCGCCCCTGGGCGTCTTGTCTGTGCCCCTTGCCCTTTCGCTCCCCCGCCCGTGGCTCTTGCGGTTCCCCCCGCGGTCCTTCCTGCTCCTGTCTTTGCGGCCGTTGTTCGCCTTCCTTCTGCTCTCCCGTGCCCCCCGTTCTTGCTCCTGGCCCCCCGGGTGGTTTCCCTGTTGGGGCTGTTCTTCTTTTCCTGCCGGGTTTGCCTTCGCCCCCCTGCTCGTCTTTCGCCTGCGCTGCCCGCCCCGCTCGGCCCTCTGTCTTTTCCGCGTTCTCGCCCTCCTCCCCCCCTCTTCTTGTGCTCGGTCCTGTTCCGGGTCCGCCCTCTCGTGCCCTTCCCTTTCCTCTTCTTTCTCCGCCTGCCCTCCTCCCGCTGCTCCCTTTTTCCCCTCTCCCTCTCTGTCGGCGGCCCCCGCGGTCGCGGGCCGCTTTCTCCGGCCGGGCGCCCGCGTCCTCCTCCGGTTTCTCCTGCTCCCGCCGCCGGTCTCGTCCTCCCCTTGTCCGCCCGGCCCCCGGGGGCTCTGCCCTCCCTCTCGGGGCTCCCTCCGCCGGGCGTCCCGTGGTTGCTCTTCTTCCTCCCGGCCCGCCCTTCTTGTTTCCGCGCGTGCCTCTCTCCCCTTGCTCCCCCTTCCCCGTCCTCCGCCTGTGGGTGGCTTTGGTCCGGGCGCTGCCGCCCTCGTCCTTCCCGCTCCCTTCCGTGTTCCCGGCCTTTTGTTCTTCTTGGCCTCTGTTCTTTTGGCCCCCCTCTTTTTCGTTCTTCCCCGCCCCGTTTGCGCCCGTTCCCTTGTCCGCCCTGCCTTTCTCCGTCCGTGCCTTTCTCCCCCTCCCGTTCGTGGCCCCGGCCCCCTTCTTGTTCGGCCGCCCTCCCTCCCCGTTCTCCCCCGCCCCGTCTCCCCCCTCTTTTCTGCCCCCTCCCCCGTTTTGTTCTTTCTTTCTCTCCCCTCCCTCCCCTCTTCTGCCCGCCTGTCCTCCCTTCCGGGCCGGTGCCCTTCCGTTCTTCCTGCTTTCCTCTCTCCCCTCCGTTCCTCCGCTTCCTCCCCGGCTGCCCCCCTCCTGCCTCGGCCCCCTCCCCGCCCTCCCTCTTCCCCCGCTCCCCGGCCTCCCCGTTCCCGTCCTCTTCTCCCCCGCGGCCTCCTTCCCGTCGTCTCGGCCCTTTCCCCCCGTCCCTCCCCTTTTCTCCCGTGGTCCTGCTCGCGCCCTCCCCGTCCTGGCTCCTTTTGCCCTGCGCTCGTTCCGCCTGGTCTGTCTCCGCCCGTCCGCCTCTTCGTTCGTCTTCTCTTTCGTTCTCTTCCTTGCCCTCTTCCTTTCCTTGCCGCCCTCCTTTGCCCCTCCCCCGCCCGTCCCCCTGCGTCCTCCCCCCCGTCCCGCCTGGTCCGCTTCCCTTCCCCTTTTGCTCGTTTGGCTTTGCTTGTGTCGTCGCTCTCTCCTTTGGCTTCGCTTTCTCGTTGGCTGCCCTGCCTTGCTGCTCTGGCCCCCCCCGCCCCGGTCGGTCCCGCTCGTCCGTGCCTCGCCCCCCGCCCTGTCCCCCTTGGCTCGGTTCGCTCTCTGGTCCTTGGGGCCTCCTCCCCGGCTCTCCTCCCTTCCTCCCGTTGTTCCCCCGCCTCCCCCGGCCCGTTCTTCCGGCCTTCCTTGTCGCCTCTCTGTCCCCTCCTCGTTTGGTCGCGGCCTTCCCCCTCCCTCCTCCGCTCCCCCGTCCTCCCGCCTCCCCCCCCGCCCTGCCTCGGGCGGGTCTCGTCCTGCTCTGCCTGCCCCGTCTCGCCTCCTGGTCCTCCTCTCCGCCCCCGCCCGTTCTCCTGTGCTTCCCGCCCTGCCGCGCTCCCCCTCTTGTCCCGTCCCCCGGCTCGCTTCCGTCCCCGCTGCGCTCCGTCCCCGGCCCTTCCCTGCCCCTGCCTCCTTGTGCGCTCGTCCCTCTTGTCCCGCCGGTGCTTTTCGCCTCGTCTCCCGCCTCCGTCTCGCTCTCCTTCTTCTGCCCCGCCCTGCGTTTTCCCTCCGTCTCCCCCTCCGTCCTCTCTCCGTTTTTCTTCCTTTTTTTGCTGCCGCCCCGCCCCTCTTCCCCCGCCCCCTCCTTGCTCTCGTCGCTCCGTTCTTCCCCTTCCCCTTCCCCCCCGCTCCGTCCCTTCGCCGCGTGCCTTTCGCCTCCTTTCTGCCCTTGTCGCCGCTCCTTTTTCCCTTTTTTTTTTTTCCTGCGTTGTCTCGTCCCCGTCCCCCTCGGCGCTCGCGCTCGTCCTTCCTTCCCCCCCTGGTCCTCCTCCCTCTTTTTCCGTCGCCCGTTTTTGTCTTCGCTCTTTCGCTCTCCCCGCTTCTTTCTTGCCCTCCTCCCCGTCTCGCCCTTTCCTCGTTCCTCTCTCCCTCGCGCCCCTCCTCTCCCCTCCTCTCTCCCCTCGCCCGCCGCCCCCCCTGGCCCTTCCTCGTCTTCGCCTCTCGTGGCCCTCCCCCCGCGTTTCTCTTTTCCCCTCCTCCGCTTGCTTGTGCCCTCCTTTTTCTGCTTCCCGCTCTTTCTTCTCTGGGTGGGCCCCTTCTTGCCTTGCCTGCGTCCCCCCCGCGTGTTCTCTTCCTCCTCCCCCCCTTTGCCTTTGTTTCCTCCTGCCTTCCCCCTGCCTCTCTTGCCTTGCCCTCGCGGGCTGCGTCCCTTTCTTCTTCTCTGTCTGGCCCCCTCTCCTTGTTCGTGTTCCTGCTTGCTGCTTCCCCCCTTTCCCTCCCCCGGTCCCTTTCGGTCCCTGCTTTCTCTCCCTCTGTCTCCCCCTCTCTTTGCTTTCCTTTCGCTCTGCTTCCTCTCCCCGGTTCTTTCGGTTTTTTCCTCGCCGCTTTCCCTCTCCCTTCCGGCCTTTTTCTTGGGCTGCGCCCGCTCCGCCTTCTTTGCCCTTCCTTGCCTGCCCCCTTCCCCCGGCCCTCTTTCTGGCGGCTTCTCTGTCTTCTCTCGTTTCTTCCCCTCTCCTTGCCGCTTCGTCGTCCTTGCGCTTCCCGGGTCCTTCCGCTTCCTCTTTCTCGCTCGCTCTTCCCTCTCTTTTTCCCTTTTCCCTCCCTCCCCCCTGCTTGCCGTTTCTCTTTTTGGCCTTGTCTTGGGTTTCCTTCCTCTTCCTTTCGCTGGCTTCTTCGTCCCTGCCTTTTTCCCCTCCCCGTGGTGCTCCGTTGGCCTTTTGCTTCCTTCCTCTCTCTTGTCTCTTGCCCCCCCTTTTCTTTCCTTTCCTCTCCCGGCTCTCCCCTTGCCCTCGCTGTTTCTGTTCGGGCCGCTTTTTCCGCGTCCTTCCTTTCCCCTCCCCCCCGGCCTCCCGCTCTGTCGGCCTTGCCCCTCCGCCCTTGGGTTTTGGCGCCCCCGTTCTCCCGCCCTGCCCTCCGCGCGCTTTCTTCCTCCGCTTTCGCTTTTTTCCCCCTCCTCCCTCTTCCCTCCCTCCTCTTTCCTTTCTCGTCTGCCCCTGCCCGCTTCTGTCTGTCCCCTTTCCTCTTCCTGCGTCTCCCTGGCTCCCGTGGTCCTGTTCCGCGGCGCCGTCCTCGGTCGGGCTGCCCGGCTTTGCCCCTGTGCCCTTTTGTCCCCCCCCCCCGCGCTCCCGCTGCGCTCCCTCCCTTTCCCTTGGTCTCCCGTGTCCTTGTCGCGCCTTCCTGCCTTCTTTTCCCTCTCCTTCGCTTTTTTTCCTTGCTCTCTTGCTTTCTCTTCCCCTTTCTTCTGTTTGGTCTCCTCTCCTCCCTCTCCCGGCTCGCCTCCCCCCGCCCCTGCCTTTTTTTGCCCTGCTCCCGCCCGTTGTTTTTTTTTCCGCCCGGCCCCCTTTTTTCTCCGGCCTTGTTCTCCCCTCCTTTCCCTTTGCCTTCGGGCTTCTCTGTCCCCCTCCCCGTGGTCCTTCCTCCTTCCCTGCCCCTCTCTCTGTCTCTGCTCCTCTCTGTCTTCGCCGTCTGTCTTCCCCTCCCCTCCCGCCGGCGGCTTTTCCCTGCGCGCTCTCCCCCCCTCTTTCTCTGTGGCCCCCGTCCTCCGTCCTCTCTGGTTCGGCTCTTTCGCCGGTCTCTTGCTCGCGCTCCCTCGGTTCTTCCCGCTGCGCTGCCCTTTCCTTTTTTTTCCTTCTCGTTCTTGCCTTGGGCCGGTTTTCCTCCGCTTCGCTCCTTCGCTCTCCCCTTTCCTCTCCGCCCTTCCTCTCCCCCCTTTTTCTCTTTTTTCCCTTTTTTGCCTTTCCCGCCGGGCTGCCCGCGCCCTCCTCCCCGTCGCTTCCCTCGCCCTTCCCCTCGTCCGGTTTGCCTCCCCTTTCTCGCGTGCCCCCGCCCGGCCCTGTCCGTCTCGGGCCCGCGTCTCCTCCCCGCTCCTTCCCCCCTCTCCTCCCTTCCCTTCGCCCTCTCGTTCCTTGTCTTCCTTCTTCCTTCCTCTCTCTTGCTTGCCCCGCCCTCTTTCCTCCTTTCGTTTCGTTCTTTCTTTTTTTTCTTTCGCTCCCCCTTCTCGCCGCCTTTCGTTGCCTGCCTCCCCCTCCCCCGGCGTTTCCTGGCCCCGCGTCCCGCTGTCCGCGTCCCGCTTCTTTTGGCCTGTCTCCGTTGTGTTCGCCCCCGTGTTCCTCCCCCCTCCCGGGGTCTTTCCCGCTCTCTTCCCCCCCGCCTCGCCCCCTCCCCCTCGTCGCTTGGCCTTGCGCCCCTTCTGCCCCTGTTGTTCCCCCCTCCGCCTCCTGGGGCCCTCCCCCTCCCCGGCCCCGTCCCCCCTGCCCTCTTCTCCTCTCTTCTCCTCTCCCTCTCGCTTCTCCTCTCCCTCCCCCCTCTCCCCCCCCCCTCCTCTTTTTTCCTTCTCCTTTCTTTTGCCTCCGCCCGCCCTCGGCTTTCGGGCCCCGGCCTCCCCCCCCTGGCTCCCTCCCCGCGCCCCTTTCTTCCCTCGCCGCGCTCTTCTCGTCGGCGTTTGCCCCCGCTCCCCTCGGGGGCTCGCCTTGCTTCTCGCCCCCTGCGTTTCCTTCGTCGCTTTCTTCGTGCCCCGGCCCCCTCTTGTCCCGCCGCGTCCCTCCCTTGCCCTTGCCCCCCCCGCTTCCTTCCTCCTGCTCTCCCCCCGCTCGTCTTTTCTCTTTGTTCCCTTTTCTTCCTCCCGCGCCCCCGTTTGCCCGCCCTGCGTCGCCTGCTCCCCCCCTCCGTCTTCGCCCTCGCCCCCCTCGGGTTCGCTTCCTTTTCCCTCGCCTCCCCCTTCCCCCTTCGCCCTCCCCTTCGGTTGGTGTTGTGTTCGCCCCCTGGCCTCCTCCCGCTTTGCTTCGCGTGTCCTCCTCCCCCGCCGCGGGCCCGCCTCCTCCTTTTTTTCCTGCCTTTCCTTGTTCCTTTTCCCCCTTTCTCTTCCTCTTCTCCTCTTTTCTCCTCTCCCTTCCCGGCGTTGCTTCTCCGGGGCCTTCCCTTCCCCTTCTTCCCCTGGCTCCCCTCTTTCCTTGGCCCTCCTCTCCCGCCCCTTCCTCTTTCCTCTCGCTCTTTGTGCCCGTCTTTTCCGCTTTCGCCGCCCTTTCCTTTTGTCCCGCTCCTTTCTTCGTCTCCTCTCCCTCTCGGCTCCCCCTTTCTTGCGCCTTCCTGCCTTTCTCCGCGTCCTCCCCCCGCCGCCCCTCCCTCTTTTTCTTCTCTCGCTCGCGCTGCGCGGCCCTTCCCGCCCGTCTTTTCTGTTGCGTCCTCGTTCGCGTCCGTCTTGCCTGCGCCCCCCGCCCCTTGCTGCCCCTCCCCGCCTTTTGTTTCTCCGTCTCCGCGCTCTCTCTCCTCGTCTCCTTCTCGTCCTTGCCTCCCTGCCCCTTTGCTGCCTCCCTCCTTGCGTTGCTGTCTGTCCGTTCTTCTTTTTCCCCTTCCTTCTTTTTTTCTCCCCCCCGGCTTCTTCGGCTCTCTCCCCCCCTTCCCCTGCCTTTTGCTCCTCTCCTTCCCCCCCCCTTTTTTTCTTCTTTCGCCGTGCCCTGTCTCCCCTCCCCCTTTCTTGCTCGCTCGTCTCCCTCCCCCCCTCGCTCTCTCTCTCGCGTCCCTCTCCCCGCCTCGCGTGGTTCCCTCGTTTCTCTGGTTCCTTCTTCCCCGGTGCGGTCCTCTCTCTCCCCGGCGCCTTTTCCTTCCTTTCCTGCCTCTTCTTTTTTTGGTCCCTTGTCCCGTTCCCCCCGTTGTGTGGCTCTCCCCTGCCTTCTCCCGTCCTCGGTCTTTCCCCCTGCGCTCCCCTTCTCCCGTCCCGGTCTTTCCTTCTGCCGGTTCGCTCGGTCGCTGCTCCTGTTCGGCCGTTCTTGGCCGTCTCCCCTTTCTTCTTCTTCCCTCCCCTCCCCCGCGGCTCTCCCCGCTTCCTGCCTCCCCCTTTGTTCTCCCTGGGGCCTTGCTTCTTCTTGGCTTTGCCCCCCGGCCCCCCCCCTTTCCTCCGCCTCGGGGCCTCGCCTCGCTTTTCGCCCGTGCCTGGCCCCCGTTCCTTTTCTTTTTTTCTCTCTCTTCTTGGTCCTGCTCCCTCCGCCGGCTTCGGTTCCTCCTGGTTGTTCTTGGTTCCTTTCTTTTTTCCCGCCCCTGCTCTGCCCGCGTCGCCCCTCCCCTCGTCCTGTTCCCCGGCGTTGCGGCCCTCCCCTCCGCGCGGGGGCTTTCGTGCCCTTTCGTCTTGGCTGTCTTGTCTTTCTCCTCCGTTGTTTCCTCGTTGGCCTGCTGCCTCGTCTCCCGCCTGCGCTGGTTTCGCTCGCTCTTCCCCGGCTGCTTCTGCCTTCTTTCTCTTTCCTCGCCTCTTCCTCTTCTCTTCCCGCCCCGGGTCCCCGCTCCCCCCTCTCCCTCCCCTCGCGGTTGTGCCCTCCGTGCTCTTTTCCCTCCCCTGCTCCCCGCTCCCCCTTCCGTGCGCTTGGGCTTCTGTTGCTGCCTCCCCCCTCCCGTTCCCTGTCTTCGGCTCCCCCCCCCCGCTTTCCCTGTTCTTTGGCCTCCCCCTTGTGCTGGTTTCGCGCCGGTTCCGTCGCTCTTCCGCTTCCCGGCCCCTTCTCCTGTTTGGGCCTCCTCCCCCGCCCTCGCCGGTTGCTGGCTCCTTCCCCTGGTGCTCTCCCCTCCCCCGGCGTTTCGCCGCCTGGCGTCCTGCGCCCGCGCCTCCCCCCCCCTCGCCCCGTCCGGGCCTCTTTTCTGTCTTGCCTCCGGCTCCCGCCTGGCCTTTCCCGTCCCGCTCCCCTCGGCTTTCTCCTCCCCGCTCGCCCCCGGTCCCCTTCCCCCCCTTCTTTTTGGCGGCGTTCCCCCTCCTCTGCTGGTTCCGTTGCTTTCTCTCTTTCTTCCGTCTGTGCTTCCGCCCTCCCCCGTTTCTTTTTGCTCCGCTCCCCTCCCTCCGGCCCCCTCTTTCCTCCCCTCCCTTTCTTCCGCGCTTTTCGGTGTGCCCCCGTTTGTGCCCCTGCGCTTCCGCTGCCTCCCCCTCGCTCCCCTCGGCCCTCCTTCGTCTTTCCTCCTGCTCTTTCGCTCCCTCCTTTCCTGTTTTGCGCCCCCCTTTCTCCTCTCGCCTTCGCCGTGCCCTGCTCCTCTTCCGCCCGCTTCTTCTTTCCTCTGGCGCCGGCCTCGCCTTCTTTTTTTCTCTCCCCTCCCCCTCCTTGGCGCCCCGCGTGCGGGCCTGCTCGCCGTTTGGTCCTTTCTCCCCGCCCCGGCCCCGCTCCCCTTGCCGCGGCTCCTCCCCTGCCTCTTGTCTGTCCCTCTGGTGGCCCCCCTTGCCTGGTCTCCTCCCCGCTCTTCCGGGTCTTCCCCTCCCCCGGGGGCGTTTCTCCCTCCCTCCCGCTCTCTGTTCCGCTCTTCTCTCGTGCGCTCTCCCTCCGCCCCCTCCGTTGCTTGGCGCGCTCCTTCTCCCCCTTGGCCTCCCCCGTCCTCTTTCTCGCTCCCGTCGGTTGCTTCGGCTCCCCCTGTCTCCCTTCGGCCCCGTCCCTGCCCCTTTTCCTGCCTCCGGGTCCCCGCCTCGTGCCCCCCGCCTCCCTGTCTCGCTTTTGGCCTCTGTTCTTTTTTCCCCCGCCCCCTCTTTCTCCCGCCGTCGCTTTTTCTTCTCTCTTTTGTTGTCCGCCCGCCCCGTTTGTCCCCTTCTTCCCTCGCCTTTCCCTCTCCTCTCTCCTCCTCCTCTCCCCTCTCTCCTCCTCCTCTCCCCCTTCCTTCCTCGTTGCCTTCCCTTCCCTTCTCCCTTGCTGTCTTCTTTCCTCGCGCTCCCCCCTTCCTCCCGCTCTTCTTTTCTTGTTCCTGCCTGGGCCTCTTGCCTTCTTTTCGGTTTCTGCTCTCCTCCCGGTCCCGCTCGTTCCGCTTCTGCTTTGCCCCTCTCGGCCCCCGTCCCTCCTCCTCTTTCTTTTTGCTCCCCCTTTTTGTTGCCTCCCTTTCCCGTCTTCGGCCCCTTTTCGCCCCTTCCGTCTCTTTTCCTCCTTTCTTCCCTTCCCCGGGCTCCTTCCTCTTTTTCTTTTTTCGTCTCGGCCCCCGCGCCTTTCTCCTGCGGTCTTCCTCCCTCCCTCTTCCCCTCGCCCCCTCTGGTCCTCCCCCCTTTCGCCTTCGCCCTCGCCCCCGCCCTCGTTGGCCTCTTCCTCCGGTGGGTTTTTTCTCCCCGGCGCCTGGCTCCTTTGCTTGGTCCCCCCGTCCCCCTCCCTTGTTCTCCTTGCTCCTCTTCCTCTGGCTTCCCCTCCCCTGGCTCCTCCGTTCCCTCTCTCTGCTTCGCCCCCCCGCTTCTCCCCCCTTGCGCGGCGCTCCGTGCCCTTCGCTCCCTTTTCGGGCCTCCCGCTTCCCTTCTCCTTCGCCCCCTTTCTGGTTGCCTTGGTTGGCCCCCTCCCCTTCTCCCGGCTCCGTTTCTCCCCCCCCCCTTCGTCCTCTGCCCCGCTTGCTGTGTCTCTTTCTCCTTCTCCCTTTTGTCTTCCCCTCTTTTTTTCTTTGCCTCGGTTCTTGCTTCCTCCCTCCTTCGCCCTTCTCTTTTTTCCTCTCCTCCCCCTCCCCCTCGGCCTGCTCCCTGTTCCGTTCCTCCTTGCGGCCCCTCGCCTGCCTGTGTCGCCCTTGGGCCGCCGCCGTGCCCTTGCTTCCCCCCCCTTTGTCGCCCCCGCCTCGTCGGCGGTCCGTTTGTCCTCTCTGTGCCCCTCCTCCTCGGCCCTCTCTTTCCCTGGCGTCGCGCCTCCCCCTCCCCGCCTTCCCGCGGCCCTTCCGGCCCCGCCCTCCTCTCGTGCTTCCGGGTGGCTCTCGCTGCCCGCCTCCCTCCCTTGCGCCGTTCCGTTCCTTCCCGCGTTTCCTGCCTTTTTTCTCTTCTTCTTCTCTCTTTTTCTCTTCTTCTTCTCTTTCGCGTGCCCTTCTCGTGCCTCCGGGTCCCCCCTTTTCTTTCTTCCCCCCCCTCTCGCCGCCCCCGCTCCTTCGTTCGCCCGCTTTTGCTTTTTCCCCCGCCCCGCGGCCCCCTCTCCTTGCGTCTTTTTTCCCGCTTCTTTTGCCCCGTCTGCCTTCCCGGTGCCTGTCCGGTTCCTCCGGGCTCCCGTTTTCTCCTCCTCCCCGCCTTTCTCGCGCCCGCTTCCTTTTTTTCGGCCCCGGTTGCTCCTGCGCTCTCCCTCCCTTCTTGGTCTTCTGGTCTCTCTCCCTCTCGCCGCTCGTCCCCGCGCGCTTTCTGTCTTTCTCCCTCCCCGGTGGCTGGGTCCTCCCCGGCCTCGCTGTTTCTGCTCCCCTGCCCTTTGTGCCCCCCGCTGTCCTCCCTCTGCCTGGGCTTCGCCGCTTCCTGGGCTCTTTTGTCCTGGTCGGGGGCGCCCTTCCCCCCGTCTCGCCTTCCTCCCGCTTGGCGCCCCTGCGTTTTTTCTTTGCGCTCCCCGCCGTCTCTGCTTCGCCTCTGCCCTCCGCCTCTTGCGTCCTCGTCGCCTGGCCCTTCGCCTTCGCTCTGCTCCCTTTTTTTTCTCCCCCTTCCCTTCTGTCTCGCCCGCGCCGTCTGCCCTCCTCCGTCTTTCCGCTTTGCTCTCTTTTGCTTCCTCGGCCTCTCCGTGTCCCCCCTTTTTCCCCCGCCCCGCTCTGCCTCCCTTTCTGTTCTGCCCTCGTTTTCCGGCTTTTCTTTGCTCGGCTCCCCCGCCCTTTGGGCTTGCTGCCTCCCCGCCGGCCTCCCTCTCTCCGCCCCGGCCCCCTCCTCGTCTTTTGCCCTCCTCCCCCCCGCCGGGTGGTCCTTGGCCCTTTTTTCGCTCTGGGTCTGCGCCCTCCTCTTTTCGCTTGGCCGGGCCCTTCCCTTCGTGCGCCGTCTGCCCTCCCTCCCGCTGCCCGTCCGGTTCTCTTTTTTCTTGTTCGTCTCTTTCTCCTTCCTCCCTTCTGCGCCCCGCTTTTGTCTGTTCTCTCCCCCGGGTCCTGCTCCCTCCCCTGCGCGTTCTTTTTCTGCGTCCCCCCGGCGCCTTTGTCCTGGCCGCGGCCGCGCTCCTGCCCTGCGCGCCCCCCCCCCCTGGTTTCTGTCCCCCGCCCCGGTCCCTCTTTTTGGGTTGTCTCCGCCGCCCTGGCCCGGGCTGTTTTTCTGTCCGCCCCCGCCGCCCCCGCTCCCGGCCTTGTGGCTCTTGTCGCCGTTGCGTGCCCCTCTCCCGGCTTTCCCCCCCGCGCTTTGCTTGCGCTTTTTTTCTCGTTTTCCCCGGTTCTTTCCTCGCCTCTTCCTCTTCTCTTCCTCGCCCGCCTTCCTCCGCCTCCGGTTCCGCGCGCTCTCCCCCGCTCCGTCTGTCGCCGCTTCCGCCTGCCCCCTCTTCCCCCCTTCTTCGCCCTCCCCGCCCGCCCTCCGCCCTGTCCGCCCTCCCCCGCTCTTCGGGCTGTCCTCCCCGCCGGGGCCCCTGTCCTCGGGTGTCTGTGCGCCTCGTTCCGCTCCTGGGCTGGCCCCCCGCCCGGCCCCCTCCCCCCCCGTCGTCCCCTCCTCGTCTGCTTGCTCCGTCCCCCTCCTCTCGCCTCCCCTCCCCTGCCCTTTTTCCCTTCCCTGGCTCCCCTCTCTTCTCTTCCCCTCTTGCGTCTGCCCTTTCTGGTTTCCGTTGGTGCCCCGCCCTCCGCCGCCCTTCCCCCTTGCTCCCCCTGGTTCTTCCTTCCGCGGGGGCGCTCCTCTTTTTCTTTTCTTTCCGCCGCCTCCCTTTTCGCCTTCCCCGCCCGGCCTCCCCGGCTCCGCTCCCTCGCTCCCCTTCCGCCTTCCCTCCGTTCCTGTCTCCGTGGCTCTCCTTGTGCCCGCCTCTTCCTGGCTCCTTCCTGGGTCGCGCCCCCCCCGGTGTGCCCTGTCCCCGTTCCCCCCCCTCCGCTTCCTTCCCTGCCGGCCCCGGCTCCGGTGTCTCGCGCGGCCCTCCCCGTTTCCGCCGTCCCCCTCGCCCCGCTGGCCCCCTCTCTTCTTTTTCTCTTTCCTCTCTCTCTCTCTCTTTGGGTTCTTGCTCCTCGCTCTCCCTCCCTTTGTTCTTTTTCGCCCGTTCCCTTCGCCCTCCGCCCCCCCTTGTGGTTGGGCCGGTTCTCGTCGCCCCCGTCCTTGGCCTTTTTTTTTCTCTCTCCGCCGCCTCCGTTTTGTTCTCCCCCCTCCGTCCGGGGCCCCCTCCCTGCCCGCCCGCCCCTCCCTTCGTTCTTCCTCCCGTTTCCTTTCTTCCCTGCCTCGCCTTCGCCGCGGCTCTCTCGCTCGGCGCCGTCGCCCCCCCTTCGTTTCTTTGCCTCCCGTTTTCGGGGGGCTCCTTCCCGCCTTCCTCGCCCTCTTCCTCCCCCCCCTCCGGGCTTTCCTTTCCGCTCCTCGCGCTCGCGCTCCGCCCCCGCGGGCTTTTCGTCGTTTGTGGCTTCCTCGGCTCCCTGCCGTCCTTCGCCCTCCCGGGGTCTCCTCTCGTTCTCGTCGCCTCCTCCCTGCTCTGTCCCCCGTCCCTTGCTTCTCCCTCGTCCCCTCCTTGCCCCCTCGCTCTCTTCCCTCGGCCTTGTCTTTCTCTGCTTTCCCCTGCCCTCTTGGCTCCCTTGGCCTCCTTTGCCTGGCCTTCCCCGGCGCCTCCCCTCCGGGCCGGTCGCGTCTCCCCTCGGCTCCGCTTCCGCTCCCGTTGTGCCCTGCCCCCGGCCCTTCCGTCCCCCCCTGCTTTCTTCGTTCCCTCGTCTTTTTCTTCTGCCCCGCGCCTCCCCTCTGGCTTCTTCCTTTTTCGCCCCCCCCCCCCTCCTTTTCGTTCGCCTTGGGCCTTTTGCTTCGCTTGCCCCTTCCGCTCCCCTCTTTTTTCTCGTTCTCCGCCTTCTTGTTTGCGCCGTCGCCTCCGTTCTTTCCCCTGTTTCTCGTTCTTCCGCCCCGGTCCCCGCTCCCCTCCGCGCTTGTTTTCTCGCCGTCGTCCTTCCTCGTTGTTGTTTCCCGGTCCCTTTCTTTCCGCGTCTTGCCCCTCTTTTTCCTTGTTCCCTCCTCCCTCGCCTCCTTCCCCTCCTGTTTCGCTCCTCCCTTCGCTCCCCCGCTTGGCTCGGGGGCCCCCGCCTCCGCGCCGCTCGCTTCGCTTTCCGCCCGGGTCGCTTGGCTTTCTCCCTGGTTTGTTTCTTCCTTTTCCCGCCCTCCTCTTTCGGTCGGCTTCCCCTCCCTTCGCCTTCCCCCCTCGGCTTTGGTTTGTTTCTCTCTGGTTTTCTTTCGCTTCGCCTCTCTCTTTCGCTCTTCGCCTCTCTTCTCTCTGTCCTTTTGGCCTGTTCCGTTTCTTTTTTTCTTTCCCCCTGCGTCGTCTGTTTGGCCCCCCGGGGCCGCCTTTTCTCCCTTCCCCTCGCCTCGGTGTCTTGTGTCGCTTCTTTTGTGTCCTCTCTCTGGCCCTCCCCTTGCGTTTTTCTTCCCCTGTTTCGCCCCCCTGCTCCCTTCCCCCTCCTCGTTCCTCGTCCCTCTTTCCTCTTGGCCCTGCCCCTCCTTTGGCTTTTTGCTTCCTTCCCCTCCCGTCTTCTCTCCTTGTTCTCTCCCGCCCCCCTCCCGCCCGCCCCGCCCTTCTGCCCGCTTTCGTTGCCCTCCCTCGCTCGTCCTTCCTCCGTCCTCCCTTCCCTCTCTTTCTCCTTTCCTTGTCTTCGCTTTTGTTCCGGCTCTTGTCTGCTCCTCGTGCCCTCGCCTGCCCTTTCCTTTTCTTTTTTCCCTCTCTCCCTTTGCTTCCCCCCTTCCTCTTTGCCTTTCGCTTGCCTCGCCTTTTCTTCTTTCTCTTTCCTCCCTTCTTGCCCTTCCCCCCGGGCCCCCGCGCCCCGGGGGTGCGCTTGCCTTTCGGCTCTGCCCTTGTCTCTCTCCTTCTCTCCTCTTCTTCCCCCGTCCCCGTCCCTCCCTCGCCTGCCCCCCCGGCCCTGTCCGCGCCTCTGGGCCTCCCCGCTTGCTCTCTCTCCCTCGCCCTGCTCCCGCGCCGCCCCCTCTCGTCTTCGTCCTGGTGCCCCGCTCCTCTGTTTTTCGCTCTCGCCTGGCCCTCCTCCTTCTTTCTTGTCTTGTCCTCCTCCGGCTCCTCCCTCTCTGCTCCGCTCCCTCGCTCGTTGCCGGTCCGGCTTCCGGCCCCCTTGTCTTTGTCCCTCGCCTCCCTCCTTCCCCTTGCCCTGGCTTGGCTCCCCTTCCGTCGCCCCCCTTTGTCCTTTCGTCCCCCCCCCCCTTTCTTGCGCCTTTCCCCCCTGCCTTTTCTTTTTTTCTTCTCTCCGTTCTCTGTCTGCTCTGCGCCCCCCCGCCTCCCGGGTCCGCTCCCTCCCTCTCTCCCTGCCCCCCCTCGCCTGCTCTGGCCCCGCCGGCCGGCCTTCTCTCCCCTGCCCCTGTCGCCCCCTTGCCCGGGCTGTCGCGCCGCTTGGTCGCGCGTTTGTTTTGGGTCCCCCCTGTCCCCGGTTCCCCTCCTGTCCTCCTCCCTCTGCCTTCGCCTCTGCCCCGTCCCCCGGGCTCCCTTGCGCCTCTTCCGCTTCCCGTGGCCCTCCCTCCTCTTTCCTTTTTCCTCCTCTCCCTGCCCGCTTCTGTCTGTCCGCTGTCTTCGGGTTCCCCCGCGCCCTCGTCTTCCGCCCGCGCTCTTCGTTCCGTTCGGTCGCCCGTGGGTCTCCCCCCCCCTGTCGTCGGTTCCCGTCCTCCCGCGCGTGCTTCCGTTTTTGTTCGGTTCCCTTCTTCCGCTGCCCCCTTCCCTCCCCTCCCCGCTCTTTCCCTTTGCGCTCCTGTCGCTTCCCTTCCCGCCCCTGGGTGGGTCCCGCGCCCCGCGCTCGTCCTTCCTCCCCCGTCCCCTGCTCCCCCGTTTGTCTTGTCCCCCTGCCGTTCCGCCTCCTCCCGCTCCCGTCCTCGGCCTTCCCCCCCGCCCCTTCCCCCCGCGCCCCTTCCCTCCTTTTTTTTTCTTGCTTTCCCCGGTCCCCGCGCGGTCCTTCTCTCTCTCCCTCTTCCTCGGCCTTCCCGTGCCTCTCCCTGCCTCCTCCTCGGCCCTTGCTCTGTTCCGCCCTCTCTCCTCCCTCGCCTCCTCCCGCCCGCGTTCCTTTTTTCCTTTTTCCGTCCCTTCCTTTCCCCTCCGTCGTCTCTTGCTCCGCCCCTCCCCGGCCTGCCGTTCTCGTTCCCGCTGCTCGTCCCCCCCGCCCTCCCCTGTTCTCGTCCGCCTCGCTCCCTTCCCTCCCTCTCTTTTTTCTCCCTCTGGCTCGCCCGCCTTTCCCTCCCTTTCCCTTTTTGCTTGCCCGTTTTTGCCTCCTCCCTCCTTCCCCTCCCCGGCTCGGGTGCCCGCCCTCGCCTCCTCCCTTTCCTCCTCCCGCGCTTTCCCTTCCCGCGCTTCCTTGGTTCCTTCCTGCGTCCCCCCTTCCCCGGGGGTTTTCTTCTTCCGCTCCCCCTCTTTTTTTCCTCCTTCCCTTCCCTCCTGTGCCCCCCCGCTCCTCCTCTCTTGCCTCCGCCCCCGTCTTGCCCCCTCCCTCGGCTTCGTTGCCCCGCTCCCCTCTTTTTGGCTTTCCCCTCGCTTCTCCGCCTCGTCCTTTCCCGTTTTTTCTTCTTTCTCGGTTCGCTCTTCTTTTCTCTTCTTTTCTCTCTTTCTCTCTTCCCTCGTCCCGTTCTCGCCGTGTCGTTCGGTCCCGCCCGCCTCGTTTCGCTCTCCCGCTCTCCTCCCCCCGTGCGCCTGCCCCCTCTTGCTTCTTCCCCTTTTTTTTCCTTCCTTCCTCTCTCTCTCTCCTCGTGGGCCTTTTCCTCGCCCCTCCTTCCCCCCCTTTCCCCCGGCTCTTCTCCCTTTCCTCCCTTCTTCGCCCTTCCCTCGTCGCCTTTCCGTCTCTTTGGTTTCCTTTGTCCTGGGCCGCCCTTCTCTCCTCGCGCCCGGCGTTTTCTGTTGCCTCGTGTCTGGGTCGGCCTCCCCCCCGTCCGCCCCCGGCTCTCGGCCTTTCTTTTGCTCCTGCTTGCCCCCGCCTTGCTGTGTCCGCCGCCGGCTCGCTCTCCTGCTTCGGTCTCCTCTCCCCGCCCCTTCGGTCCCCTCTTGCCGCTCTCCCCGGCTTCCGTTTCCGTGCCTTGCCGTTTCCTGCTCTCCTCTTTTCCGGCCTCGCTCCTTTTTGCCTGTCCCCGCCTCTGTGGCGCTCGTCCTGTCTGGCCGCCCCGGCGCCCGTTCTTTTGCTGCTCTTCTTCCCCGTCTTCGCTCCTGGGTCCTTCCTCGCCTTCCTCTCCCCTCCCTCTTCCTTGCGGGTTGGTTCTTCGTTCGTCCGGGTTTCGCTTCTGCTGTCTTTGGCCGTCCTCGCCCCCCGCGTCTTTTCCCGCGCGTCGCCCCGGCCTTCCTTTCCTCCCTGGCCGTTTTGCTTCTTTGGCCCCCCTTGCTGCCTTTCGTCGCTCTTTTCGGCGGCCCCCCTGCCCCTCGCTCGCCCCTCTCCCCTTTTTCCCGTGCGCTGGTTGGCTCTTCCGGCCTCGCTGTCCCTCCCGTTTCTTTTTTGGGTTCCCTCTCCGCCCTGCCGTTCCCCCCGCTCCCTCTCCTCCCCCTTCTCGCGCTCCGCCCCCCTCCCCCGCGCCCCCTGTTGCCTTGCCTCGTCCCCGTCTTTCCTGGGGGTTCTTCCTCCTTTTTGTCCTTGCTGTTTTCTTTTCCCTTCTTTCTTCCCTTCCCTTCCGCGTTCCCTTCCGCGCCCGCCCGCTCCTCCTCCCTCCTCGTCGGCCTTCTCTTCTCCCTCCCCTTCGGCCCGCTCTCCTTTCCCCCTTCTCCCTGCCTGTTTCTGTCTCGCGCCTGCCCCCTTGCTCCCCTGGGGCGGGCCGTGGGGTCCCTGGCCGCTCCTCCTGGCCGGCTTCCTCTTTGGCTCCTCGGTCCGGTCCCTGGTCTTCCGGTGCTCGGTTTCCTCGGTCTTTTCTTTTCTGGTTCCTCTTCCGGCTTGGGTTCCTCCTTGTCGTCCTCGGCTGCCCTGCTTTGTCGCTCTGCCCGCCTGTCCTCCCTTCCGGGCCCTTCCCTTCCGTTCTTCCCTGCTTTCCTCTTTTTCTTGCTTTGCTCTCCCTCCTCCCCCCTTTTGCGGTTTCCTCCCTCTTTTTTTCTCCTTTTCTTTTTCTCCCTTTTCTTGCTTGCTTCCTCCCCCGCCTTTTGTCCTTTTTCCCCGCCCTTGCTGTTGCTCCCTTCCCGGCCTTCGCCCTTCCTTTCGGCCCCTTGCCCTTTCTCCCCTGTTTCTTTTTCCGCCCTCCCCCGCTTTGTGCCCCCCTCCCCGCTGCCCCGCCGCCCCCCGGCCTTGCCCCGTCCTGGCTCTTGCCGTCCTCTTTCTGCTCTCCCTGCCCCCCTCCCCCCCTTCGGCTTCCTTGTTCCTGGTTGCTCCCGTTTGCGCGCTTCCCTCTCTGCCCCCCGCCGTTCTGGTCCTGGCGGCCTCCTCTCCCCCCTTGCCGCCCGTCTGCTGGCTCCCTCTCGTTCTTTCCTCTCCCCCTTTTTCCTTTCGGCCCCTTTTCGTTCCTCTCCCTGCTGCTGTCGCCTTCTCCCCGTCTTCTTCCTCTTGCTCCGTCCGGCTCCCTCTGCCCTCGCCCTCTGTTTCCGCCTCCCTCTCTGGGCTCTTTCCCCGTGCGCCTCTTTCTTCGTTGCCGGGTCGGGCGCCCGCCTCGGCCCGGTCTTTCCCTCTCTTTCTGCCCCGGCCCCGGCCCTCTCCCCCGCCTCTTTTTTTTCGTCGGTCGCTCCCTCTGCCCCGCCCGCTTTCCTCTCTTTTCTTTCCGCTCCGGCGCCCCCGCTCCGGGGGGCTCCTTCCCCCCTTCCGGTCCCCTCCGCCGCCCCCCCTTTCCCCCCCCTTTTTTCCCTTCGCCCGCCCTTGTTTCCCTTGGCTCTCCTCCGGCTTCGCCCCCCTGCCTCCCCTCCCGTCTCGGCCGTCCCGCTTGTGGCCCCTCCTCTCCCCGGGCTTGTTCGCTCCCTGGCCCTTGGCCCCTCCCTCCGCCCCGTTGCTTCTCGTGGCTTTTCCCTCCCCCTGTTGTGCCCCCGGGCTCTGCCTTTGCCCTGGCTGTCCGCGTTCTTCTGTCTCTTCCGCGGGCTCCGGCCCTCGCTCGCGTCCTCTGTTCCTTTCTCCCCGCCGGGTCGTTCTCGTTTGCCTGGTCCCCTCCTTGCTCCCTCCCTTTCTCCCCTCCCTTGGGTCGGTCGCTCGTCTCGTTCCCTCTCCCGCTTCTGCTCTTTCCTCCCCTTCTTTCCCTGCCTCTCGGCCCCTCCCCTCGCTTGCTCGCCCTCGTCCGTCTGCGCTTTTCTCTGTTCGCCGTCCCTTCGCCTTGGCTTCCGCTTCCCGTGGCCCTTTTTCCGTCCTTCCTTGCCTGCTCCCTCCCTCCCCGTGCCGGCGCTCTCCGCTTTCCCTCCCGGCCCCTCCCTCTTTGCCCCTTGTCTCTCTCCTGCCTGGCCCGTGGCCCCCCGCCCCGCTCTCCTTTGCTCCTTCTCCGCCCCCCCTCTTTGTCCCCCCGCTCCGCCGCCGTTCCCCCCTGGGGTGCCTGGCCTCCGCTCCTCCCTCGGTTCCTCCCCGCCTCGCCCCGCTTTGCTTGTCTCCCTTCCGTTCTCTCCGCCTTCCTGCCCCCCGCGTTCCCCCGCCTCCGTTCCTTCTTCCCCGCGCCGCTCCCCCTTCGCCTCCCCCCTCGGTTCGCTTTGTCGCGCCGTGTCCCTCGTCTGCCTCCGCTTTTCCTTCTGCCTCTTGCTCCCTGGCTTGTTTCTTTTTGTCTCCCTCTCTCCCTGTTTGCGGCTGTGTCTCCGCCCCGTCCTTTCTCCTTTCTTCCCCCCCGCCCCGGTCCTTTCCTTCTCTGCCTTTTTCTCGCCTCCTCTTTCTTGCCTCTGCTTCCCCCCCGTTCCTCTTTCCTCGTCTTCCCCTTTGTCCTCCCCGCTTCCCTCCTTTTTTGCCTCCCCGCGCGCTCCCCCGGGCCCCCTCTCTCGCTGCCCGCTCTCTCCGGGGCGTCCCTTCTCTTTTTTGCCCTTTTTTTCCTCTTTGCCTTCTCCCCCTCTTCCTCGCTTCTCTCTGCTCCCCTCTTTCGCTCCCGCGTGCGTTCTCTTCCCCGCTCTGCCTCCCCCCCTTTTTGTGCTTCCGTGTTTGCCCCCTGCCCCTCCCCCGCGTCCCGCCTCGCCTCCGCCGTTTCGGCCTTGCCTCCGCCCTCCTCCCTTTTTTTCGCTCTCTTCTTTTTCCTTCTTCCTTTGCCCTCGTTTCCTCCTTCCGCTGGCTCCCCGCCCGCGCGCCTTCCCCTTCGCCCCTCCTCTTTCCCCCTTTCCCTTGGTCCGCGCCCCCTCGGCCCCTTCCGCCGCTTTTGTTCCCTTTCCCGTGGCGTCCCTTCTCCTCCGTCCGCGTCCGGCCTGTCTCCTGGCCCCGTCTTTCCCTCTCCCGCCCCCGGCGGGCCGCCTCCCCTCTTCCCTTCTCTTCTTCTCGCCTGCCTCTCTTTCCGCCGGCCTCGCGGCCCCTGCGCCGCTTCTTTCCGGCCCTCCCCCCCCCCTCCCCCTCTTCCCCCTTTTCGCTCGCCTCGCTCCTCCCCCTCCCCCTTCCGCCCCTTGTGCCCCTCCCTCGGCCCTCCTCCCGCGCCCCGCGCTCCCCTCGCCCGCCCTCCCGCTCCCTTGTGGCCCCCGCGCTTGCTGCTCTGGCCCTCCGCTCTCCCCTCCTCCCCCGCTCCTGGCCGTTCCCTCCCCCTCCTCCGGCCCCCTCCCCCCCGGCTCCCGGCCCCCTCCTTCCTTCTTTTTCGCGCTCCTGTTCTCCGTTCTCTCCCTCTCTGTTCTGCTCGCCCCTCCTCCTCGCTCCGGTTGTCTTTTCTTGGCCGTGCCCGCCTCCCCCCCTCCCTTTGCCTTTCCTCTTTTTGTTTCCGCCCGCCCTCTCCTCCCCTCGCCTTCTTCTCCTGTGCCTCTTTCGGCGTCTTCGGCCGCCGGCCCCCCTTCCCTTCCCTCTCCCCTCCTCGTCTCGTCGCCTCCCGCGCTCTCCGTGTTCTGTTCTCCCTCTCCGTCTTGCCCCCCCCCTTCCTCTTTCGTCTCCCCCCCCGCTGGCGCCCCCCTTTCTTTTTTTTTCCCGCCTTCGCTTTCGCCCTCCCCCGGCTCTCTCTTTCGTCTCCTCTCCTCTGCTCTTTGCTCTTTCCGGTCCGGTGTGCCTTCTTCCGCCGCCTCCTCCCGCTTCCCTTCGCCTCCGGCTCGTTGCTGCGCGTTCTTTCGGCCCCCCCCGCGTCCCGTCCCCTTTCTTTTGTTTCTTCTTTCCCTTCCCCTCCCTCCCCCGGCTCTCGTCTGCGTTGGCGCTCCGCCCCTCTCTGGCTCGCCCTTCTCCCGGCTCTCGCCCCCTCCGTCCTTTCGGTTGGGCCTGTCTCCTTTTTTTCGGTTCCGTCGGCTTTTTCTTGGTTGGCCCTTCCCGTTCTCTTGGTCGGCCTTTGCTCTCTTTCTTTCCCTCTCTCCCCTCTCGTTTTTTCCCCCGGGCTCGTGCTGTCTTTCTCTGGTCTCGCGGGTCTCTTTCTTCGTTCCTCTTTCTGGTGCCCCCTTGCGTGGCCTGTGGGTCGTGGTTCTGCTCGCTTCGCTCGCCCCGGGGGCCTCGTGTGTCTTTTTCGTTGGGGCTTTCCTGGCCCGCCTCGTCGCCTTTTCCTCCGCTTCCTTCTGCCCGCTCTTCCGTCTCTCCGCCTCGCCGTTCCCGCGGGTCTTTCTGCCCGCCGTGTTCTTTCTCTGGCCCTCCGTGGCCCGGGCGCCCTTCCCTTGCCTCGTCCTGCTGCGCCTTTGCCTCCCCGTGCCCTTGCCCCCCCCGCTGCTGCCTTGGCCTCTTTTTTGCGCGTCCCCTTGCCCTTTTTTGCCCTCGGCTTGGCTCCTTTGCCTTCGCTCGTTCGGGTCTCCCTCGTCCGGCGGCCCTCTTTCCCCTTTCCTCCTTCCCCTTCCGCTCTCTCCCCCCTGGCGTCTTTCTTTCTTCCCCTTCGCCCCGGTCTTCTTCTCTTTCTGTCCTCTTTGTCGGGTCCGGGGCTCCCCCCTGCCTCCCCCCGGGGGGCTTCCTCTCTTGTCCTCGCCTCCCGCTTGCTCGCCCGCGTGGCTCCGCTCGCCTCGCTGCCTCGGGTGGCTCCTTCCCCGCTGCCCCCTGTCCCCCCGCCCGCCTTTCCTCCCTTCTCTCTCTTGCCTCTCTCGTCTTTTTGCCCTGGTTGCTCTCTCTTTTCTTTCCCCCCGTCTGGCCTCTTGGCTTCCCCTTGGTGGCCTCCTCGGCCCTCTGCCCTTTTTTTGCCTCCTCTTCCCGCCCCGCGTCTTCTCGCCCCCTTCCTCGCCTTCCCGGCCCTTTTCTTGTTGGCCGCCCTGCTCCCGGCCTTTTCGGCGCCCCTCCTCCCCCTGGCGTCTCGGGCTCCCCCCGCCCCCTCCGTTGCTCCCGCTGCCTCCTGCCCCTCGTCTTCCTCCGCTTTTCCCCTTCTCGCCCCTCTCCCCTCTTTTGTTCTTCTCCGTGGTTCTTCTCTTCTGGGTCCTCCGGCCCTTCTTCTTTTTCCCTCGTGGGTTCCGGCCTTCTTCTCTCCCTTCCGTGCTCCCTCCCGCTTTTTCTCTTCTTTTCTTCCCCGCTTTCTGTCTCGGCTTCCCTTCCCCCCTGGTTGGGCCCTTCTGCTTCGCTTTGTGTCCCCCGCTTTTGGGTTTGCTTCTCCTGCTCCCTTCTCTCTGGTCTTGTTTCCCCTTTCCCCGTCCTTCTCGCTCCCCTTTTCCCCTCTTGGCTTTTCCGGTCTTTCCCTCGTCTCTCTCCTTCCCTTGTCGTGCTTTCTCCTTCCCTGCCTGCCTGCCCCTGGTCCCCTGTCCTCTTCCTCCCCTTCTCCTGTCCTGTCTCCCCTCGGCCCGCGCCTCCTTCCTCGTTCTCTCCCTCTCGGGGCTTTTCCTCTCTTGCCGTTCCCTCCGTGTCGTCCCGCGCCTCCTCGTGGCTCGGGCCCTCTCCTCGCGCCCTCCCCCCTTTCTTGTCGCCCTTTTCGGGCTCCCTGCTTGGCCCTGCCCCCTCGCCCTCCCCTTTCTTGGCTCCCGGCCCCGCTTCCTCGCTCTCTTTCCGTCTCCCTCGTCCTCTCCTCCTCCCTCGGCCCGCCCTTTCCCTGCCTCCCCTTTTTGCCCCCCGGGTTCTGCCCCTCCCGCGCCGCCCCTGGGCGTCTTGTCTGTGCCCCTTGCCCTTTCGCTCCCCGCCCGTGGCTCTTGCGGTTCCCCCCGCGTCCTTCCTGCTCCTGTCTTTGCGGCCGTTGTTCGCCTTCCTTCTGCTCTCCCCGTGCCCCCGTTCTTGCTCCTGGCCCCCCGGGTGGTTTCCCTGTTGGGGCTGTTCTTCTTTTCCCTGCCGGGTTTGCCTTCGCCCCCTGCTCGTCTTTCGCCTGCGCTGCCCGCCCCGCTCGGCCCTCTGTCTTTTCCGCGTTCTCGCCCTCCTCCCCCCTCTTCTTGTGCTCGGTCCTGTTCCGGGTCCGCCCTCTCGTGCCCTTCCCTTTCCTCTTCTTTCTCCCGCCCCTGCCCCTCCTCCCGCTGCTCCCTTTTTCCCCTCTCCCTCTCTGTCGGCGGCCCCCGCGGTCGCGGGCCGCTTTCTCCGGCCGGGCGCCCGCGTCCTCCTCCGGTTTCTCCTGCTCCCGCCGCCGGTCTCGTCCCTCCCTTGTCCGCCCGGCCCCCGGGGGCTCTGCCCTCCCTCTCGGGGCTCCCTCCGCCGGGCGTCCCGTGGTTGCTCTTCTTCCTCCCGGCCCCGCCCTTCTTGTTTCCGCGCGTGCCTCTCTCCCCCTTGCTCCCCCTTCCCCCGTCCTCCGCCTGTGGGTGGCTTTGGTCCGGGCGCTGCCGCCCTCGTCCTTCCCGCTCCCTTCCGTGTTCCCGGCCTTTTGTTCTTCTTGGCCTCTGTTCTTTTGGCCCCCCTTTTTCGTTCTTCCCCCGCCCCGTTTGCGCCCGTTCCCTTGTCCGCCCTGCCTTTCTCCGTCCGTGCCTTTCTCCCCTCCCGTTCGTGGCCCCCGGCCCCCCTTCTTGTTCGGCCGCCCTCCCTCCCGTTCTCCCCGCCCCGTCTCCCCCCTCTTTTCTGCCCCCTCCCCGTTTTGTTCTTTCTTTCTCTCCCCTCCTCCCCTCTTCTGCCCGCCTGTCCTCCCTTCCGGGCCGGTGCCCTTCCGTTCTTCCCTGCTTTCCTCTCTCCCCCTCCGTTCCTCCGCTTCCTCCCCGGCTGCCCCCCTCCTGCCTCGGCCCCTCCCCGCCCTCCCTCTTCCCCCGCTCCCGGCCTCCCCGTTCCCGTCCTCTTCCCCGCGGCCTCCTTCCCGTCGTCTCGGCCTTTCCCCCCGTCCCTCCCCTTTTCTCCCGTGGTCCTGCTCGCGCCCTCCCCGTCCTGGCTCCTTTTGCCCTGCGCTCGTTCCGCCTGGTCTGTCTCCGCGCCGTCCGCCTCTTCGTTCGTCTTCTCTTTCGTTCTCTTCCTTGCCCTCTTCCTTTCCTTGCCGCCCTCCTTTGCCCCTCCCCCGCCCGTCCCCCCTGCGTCCTCCCCCCCGTCCCGCCTGGTCCGCTTCCCTTCCCCCTTTTGCTCGTTTGGCTTTGCTTGTGTCGTCGCTCTCTCCTTTGGCTTCGCTTTCTCGTTGGCTGCCCTGCCTTGCTGCTCTGGCCCCCCCCCCGCCCCGGTCGGTCCCGCTCGTCCGTGCCTCGCCCCCCTCGCCCTGTCCCCCTTGGCTCGGTTCGCTCTCTGGTCCTTGGGGCCTCCTCCCCGGCTCTCCTCCCTTCCTCCCGTTGTTCCCCGCCTCCCCCGGCCCGTTCTTCCCGGCCTTCCTTGTCGCCTCTCTGTCCCTCCTCGTTTGGTCGCGGCCTTCCCCCTCCCTCCTCCGCTCCCCCGTCCTCCCGCCTCCCCCCCGCCCTGCCTCGGGCGGGTCTCGTCCTGCTCTGCCTGCCCCGTCTCGCCTCCTGGTCCTCCTCTCCGCCCCGCCCGTTCTCCTGTGCTTCCCGCCCTGCCGCGCTCCCCCTCTTCTTGTCCCGTCCCCCCGGCTCGCTTCCGTCCCCGCTGCGCTCCGTCCCCGGCCCTTCCCTGCCCCTGCCTCCTTGTGCGCTCGTCCCTCTTGTCCCGCCGGTGCTTTTCGCGTCTCCCGCCTCCGTCTCGCTCTCCTTCTTCTGCCCCCGCCCTGCGTTTTCCCTCCGTCTCCCCTCCCGTCCTCTCTCCGTTTTTCTTCCTTTTTTTGCTGCCGCCCCCGCCCCTCTTCCCCCCCCCTCCTTGCTCTCGTCGCTCCGTTTTCCCCTTCCCCTTCCCCCCGCTCCGTCCTTCGCCGCGTGCCTTTCGCCTCCTTTCTGCCCTTGTCGCCGCTCCTTTTTCCCTTTTTTTTTTTTCCTGCGTTGTCTCGTCCCGTCCCCCTCGGCGCTCGCGCTCGTCCTTCCTTCCCCCCCTGGTCCTCCTCCCTCTTTTTCCGTCGCCCGTTTTTGTCTTCGCTCTTTCGCTCTCCCCGCTTCTTTCTTGCCCTCCCTCCCCGTCTCGCCCTTTCCTCGTTCCTCTCTCCCTCGCGCCCCTCCTCTCCCCTCCTCTCTCCCCTCGCCCGCCGCCCCCCTGGCCCTTCCTCGTCTTCGCCTCTCGTGGCCCTCCCCCCGCGTTTCTCTTTTCCCCTCCTCCGCTTGCTTGTGCCCTCCTTTTTCTGCTTCCCGCTCTTTCTTCTCTGGGTGGGCCCCTTCTTGCCTTGCCTGCGTCCCCCCCCGCGTGTTCTCTTCCTCCTCCCCCCCTTTGCCTTTGTTTCCTCCTGCCTTCCCCCTGCCTCTCTTGCCTTGCCCTCGCGGGCTGCGTCCCTTTCTTCTTCTCTGTCTGGCCCCCTCTCCTTGTTCGTGTTCCTGCTTGCTGCTTCCCCCCTTTCCCTCCCCCGGTCCCTTTCGGTCCTGCTTTCTCTCCCTCTGTCTCCCCCTCTCTTTGCTTTCCTTTCGCTCTGCTTCCTCTCCCGGTTCTTTCGGTTTTTTCCTCGCCGCTTTCCCTCTCCTTCCGGCCTTTTTTTGGGCTGCGCCGCTCCGCCTTCTTTGCCCTTCCTTGCCTGCCCCCTTCCCCCGGCCCTCTTTCTGGCGGCTTCTCTGTCTTCTCTCGTTTCTTCCCTCTCCCTTGCCGCTTCGTCGTCCTTGCGCTTCCCGGGTCCTTCCGCTTCCTCTTTCTCGCTCGCTCTTCCCTCTCTTTTTCCCTTTTCCTCCCTCCCCCCCCCTGCTTGCCGTTTCTCTTTTTGGCCTTGTCTTGGGTTTCCTTCCTCTTCCTTTCGCTGGCTTCTTCGTCCCTGCCTTTTTCCCCTCCCCGTGGTGCTCCGTTGGCCTTTTGCTTCCTTCCTCTCTCTTGTCTCTTGCCCCCCCCTTTTCTTTCCTTTCCTCTCCCGGCTCTCCCCTTGCCCTCGCTGTTTCTGTTCGGGCCGCTTTTTCCGCGTCCTTCCTTTCCCCTCCCCCCCCGGCCTCCCGCTCTGTCGGCCTTGCCCCTCCGCCCTTGGGTTTTGGCGCCCCCGTTCTCCCGCCCTGCCCTCCGCGCGCTTTCTTCCTCCGCTTTCGCTTTTTTCCCCTCCTCCCTCTTCCCTCCCTCCTCTTTCCTTTCTCGTCTGCCCCTGCCCGCTTCTGTCTGTCCCCTTTCCTCTTCCTGCGTCTCCCTGGCTCCCGTGGTCCTGTTCCGCGGCGCCGTCCTCGGTCGGGCTGCCCGGCTTTGCCCCTGTGCCCTTTTGTCCCCCCCCCCGCGCTCCCCCGCTGCGCTCCCTCCTTTCCCTTGGTCTCCCGTGTCCTTGTCGCGCCTTCCTGCCTTCTTTTCCCTCTCCTTCGCTTTTTTTCCTTGCTCTCTTGCTTTCTCTTCCCCTTTCTTCTGTTTGGTCTCCTCTCCTCCCTCTCCCGGCTCGCCTCCCCCCCGCCCCTGCCTTTTTTTGCCCTGCTCCCGCCCGTTGTTTTTTTTTCCGCCCGGCCCCCTTTTTTCTCCGGCCTTGTTCTCCCCTCCCTTTCCCTTTGCCTTCGGGCTTCTCTGTCCCCTCCCGTGGTCCTTCCTCCTTCCCTGCCCCTCTCTCTGTCTCTGCTCCTCTCTGTCTTCGCCGTCTGTCTTCCCCTCCCTCCCGCCGGCGGCTTTTCCCTGCGCGCTCTCCCCCCTCTTTCTCTGTGGCCCCGTCCTCCGTCCTCTCTGGTTCGGCTCTTTCGCCGGTCTCTTGCTCGCGCTCCCTCGGTTCTTCCCCGCTGCGCTGCCCTTTCCTTTTTTTTCCTTCTCGTTCTTGCCTTGGGCCGGTTTTCCTCCGCTTCGCTCCTTCGCTCTCCCCTTTCCTCTCCGCCCTTCCCTCTCCCCCCTTTTTCTCTTTTTTCCCTTTTTTGCCTTTCCCGCCGGGCTGCCCGCGCCCTCCTCCCCGTCGCTTCCCTCGCCCTTCCCCTCGTCCGGTTTGCCTCCCCTTTCTCGCGTGCCCCCGCCCCGGCCCTGTCCGTCTCGGGCCCGCGTCTCCTCCCCGCTCCTTCCCCCCTCTCCTCCCTTCCTTCGCCCTCTCGTTCCTTGTCTTCCTTCTTCCTTCCTCTCTCTTGCTTGCCCCGCCCTCTTTCCTCCTTTCGTTTCGTTCTTTCTTTTTTTCTTTCGCTCCCCCTTCTCGCCGCCTTTCGTTGCCTGCCTCCCCCTCCCCCGGCGTTTCCTGGCCCCGCGTCCCGCTGTCCGCGTCCCGCTTCTTTTGGCCTGTCTCCGTTGTGTTCGCCCCGTGTTCCTCCCCCTCCCGGGGTCTTTCCCGCTCTCTTCCCCCCCGCCTCGCCCCCTCCCCTCGTCGCTTGGCCTTGCGCCCCTTCTGCCCCTGTTGTTCCCCCCCTCCGCCTCCTGGGGCCCTCCCCCTCCCCGGCCCCGTCCCCCTGCCCTCTTCTCCTCTCTTCTCCTCTCTCCCTCTCGCTTCTCCTCTCCCTCCCCCCCTCTTCCCCCCCTCCTCTTTTTTCCTTCTCCTTTCTTTTGCCTCCGCCCGCCCTCGGCTTTCGGGCCCCGGCCTCCCCCCCGGCTCCCTCCCGCGCCCCTTTCTTCCCTCGCCGCGCTCTTCTCGTCGGCGTTTGCCCCCGCTCCCTCGGGGGCTCGCCTTGCTTCTCGCCCCCTGCGTTTCCTTCGTCGCTTTCTTCGTGCCCCGGCCCCTCTTGTCCCGCCGCGTCCCTCCCTTGCCCTTGCCCCCCCCGCTTCCTTCCTCCTGCTCTCCCCCGCTCGTCTTTTCTCTTTGTTCCTTTTCTTCCTCCCGCGCCCCGTTTGCCCGCCCTGCGTCGCCTGCTCCCCCTCCGTCTTCGCCCTCGCCCCCCTCGGGTTCGCTTCCTTTTCCCTCGCCTCCCCTTCCCCCTTCGCCCTCCCCTTCGGTTGGTGTTGTGTTCGCCCCCTGGCCTCCTCCCGCTTTGCTTCGCGTGTCCTCCTCCCCCCGCGGGCCCGCCTCCTCCTTTTTTTCCTGCCTTTCCTTGTTCCTTTTCCCCCTTTCTCTTCCTCTTCTCCTCTTTTCTCCTCTCCCTTCCCGGCGTTGCTTCTCCGGGGCCTTCCCTTCCCCTTCTTCCCCTGGCTCCCCTCTTTCCTTGGCCCTCCTCTCCCGCCCCTTCCTCTTTCCTCTCGCTCTTTGTGCCCGTCTTTCCGCTTTCGCCGCCCTTTCCTTTTGTCC
Organism: Sedum album; assembly: GCA_006409495.1. Lineage (NCBI taxonomy): Eukaryota > Viridiplantae > Streptophyta > Magnoliopsida > Saxifragales > Crassulaceae > Sedum > Sedum album. Next base: position 27,701 of record QZGG01002537.1, read on the forward strand.
CGCTCCTTTCTTCGTCTCCTCTCCCTCTCGGCTCCCCCTTTCTTGCGCCTTCCTGCCTTTCTCCGCGTCCTCCCCCGCCGCCCCTCCCTCTTTTTCTTCTCTCGCTCGCGCTGCGCGGCCCTTCCCGCCCGTCTTTTCTGTTGCGTCCTCGTTCGCGTCCGTCTTGCCTGCGCCCCCCGCCCTTGCTGCCCCTCCCCGCCTTTTGTTTCTCCGTCTCCGCGCTCTCTCTCCTCGTCTCCTTCTCGTCCTTGCCTCCCTGCCCCTTTGCTGCCTCCCTCCTTGCGTTGCTGTCTGTCCGTTCTTCTTTTTCCCCTTCCTTCTTTTTTCTCCCCCCCGGCTTCTTCGGCTCTCTCCCCCCCCTTCCCCTGCCTTTTGCTCCTCTCCCCTTCCCCCCCCTTTTTTTCTTCTTTCGCCGTGCCCTGTCTCCCCCTCCCCTTTCTTGCTCGCTCGTCTCCCTCCCCCCCTCGCTCTCTCTCTCGCGTCCCTCTCCCCGCCTCGCGTGGTTCCCTCGTTTCTCTGGTTCCTTCTTCCCCGGTGCGGTCCTCTCTCTCCCCCGGCGCCTTTTCCTTCCTTTCCTGCCTCTTCTTTTTTTGGTCCCTTGTCCCGTTCCCCCCGTTGTGTGGCTCTCCCCCTGCCTTCTCCCGTCCTCGGTCTTTCCCCCTGCGCTCCCCTTCTCCCGTCCCGGTCTTTCCTTCTGCCGGTTCGCTCGGTCGCTGCTCCTGTTCGGCCGTTCTTGGCCGTCTCCCCTTTCTTCTTCTTCCCTCCCCTCCCCCGCGGCTCTCCCCGCTTCCTGCCTCCCCTTTGTTCTCCCTGGGGCCTTGCTTCTTCTTGGCTTTGCCCCCCGGCCCCCTCCCTTTCCTCCGCCCTCGGGGCCTCGCCTCGCTTTTCGCCCGTGCCTGGCCCCCGTTCCTTTTCTTTTTTCTTCTCTCTTCTTGGTCCTGCTCCCTCCGCCGGCTTCGGTTCCTCCTGGTTGTTCTTGGTTCCTTTCTTTTTTTCCCGCCCCTGCTCTGCCCGCGTCGCCCCTCCCCCTCGTCCCTGTTCCCGGCGTTGCGGCCCTCCCTCCGCGCGGGGGCTTTCGTGCCCTTTCGTCTTGGCTGTCTTGTCTTTCTCCTCCGTTGTTTCCTCGTTGGCCTGCTGCCTCGTCTCCCGCCTGCGCTGGTTTCGCTCGCTCTTCCCCGGCTGCTTCTGCCTTCTTTCTCTTTCCTCGCCTCTTCCTCTTCTCTTCCCGCCCCGGGTCCCCCGCTCCCCCTCTCCCTCCCCTCGCGGTTGTGCCCTCCGTGCTCTTTTCCCTCCCCTGCTCCCGCTCCCCCTTCCGTGCGCTTGGGCTTCTGTTGCTGCCCTCCCCCCTCCGTTCCCTGTCTTCGGCTCCCCCCCCCCCGCTTTCCCTGTTCTTTGGCCCTCCCCCTTGTGCTGGTTTCGCGCCGGTTCCGTCGCTCTTCCGCTTCCCGGCCCCCTTCTCCTGTTTGGGCCTCCTCCCCGCCCTCGCCGGTTGCTGGCTCCTTCCCCTGGTGCTCTCCCCTCCCCCGGCGTTTCGCCGCCTGGCGTCCTGCGCCCGCGCCTCCCCCGCCCCCTCGCCCGTCCGGGCCTCTTTTCTGTCTTGCCTCCGGCTCCCGCCTGGCCTTTCCCGTCCCCGCTCCCCTCGGCTTTCTCCTCCCCCGCTCGCCCCCGGTCCCCTTCCCCCCTTCTTTTTGGCGGCGTTCCCCCTCCTCTGCTGGTTCCGTTGCTTTCTCTCTTTCTTCCGTCTGTGCTTCCGCCCTCCCCCGTTTCTTTTTGCTCCGCTCCCTCCCCTCCGGCCCCCTCTTTCCTCCCCTCCCTTTCTTCCGCGCTTTTCGGTGTGCCCCCCGTTTGTGCCCCTGCGCTTCCGCTGCCTCCCCCTCGCTCCCCTCGGCCCTCCTTCGTCTTTCCTCCTGCTCTTTCGCTCCCTCCTTTCCTGTTTTGCGCCCCCCCTTTCTCCTCTCGCCTTCGCCGTGCCCTGCTCCTCTTCCGCCCGCTTCTTCTTTCCTCTGGCGCCGGCCTCGCCTTCTTTTTTCTCTCCCCTCCCCCCTCCTTGGCGCCCCGCGTGCGGGCCTGCTCGCCGTTTGGTCCTTTCTCCCCGCCCCGGCCCCCGCTCCCCTTGCCGCGGCTCCTCCCCTGCCTCTTGTCTGTCCCTCTGGTGGCCCCCTTGCCTGGTCTCCTCCCCGCTCTTCCGGGTCTTCCCCTCCCCCGGGGGCGTTTCTCCCTCCCTCCCGCTCTCTGTTCCGCTCTTCTCTCGTGCGCTCTCCCCTCCGCCCCCTCCGTTGCTTGGCGCGCTCCTTCTCCCCTCTTGGCCTCCCCCCGTCCTCTTTCTCGCTCCCGTCGGTTGCTTCGGCTCCCCCTGTCTCCCTTCGGCCCCGTCCCTGCCCCTTTTCCTGCCTCCGGGTCCCCGCCTCGTGCCCCCCGCCTCCCTGTCTCGCTTTTGGCCTCTGTTCTTTTTTCCCCCGCCCCCTTTCTCCCGCCGTCGCTTTTTCTTCTCTCTTTTTGTTGTCCGCCCGCCCCGTTTGTCCCCTTCTTCCCTCGCCTTTCCCTCTCCTCTCTCCTCCTCTCCCCTCTCTCCTCCTCCTCTCCCCCTTCCTTCCCCTCGTTGCCTTCCCTTCCCTTCTCCCTTGCTGTCTTCTTTCCTCGCGCTCCCCCCTTCCTCCCGCTCTTCTTTTCTTGTTCCTGCCTGGGCCTCTTGCCTTCTTTTCGGTTTCTGCTCTCCTCCCGGTCCCGCTCGTTCCGCTTCTGCTTTGCCCCTCTCGGCCCCCGTCCCTCCTCCTCTTTCTTTTTGCTCCCCCTTTTTGTTGCCTCCCTTTCCCGTCTTCGGCCCCTTTTCGCCCCTTCCGTCTCTTTTCCTCCTTTCTTCCCTTCCCCGGGCTCCTTCCTCTTTTTCTTTTTTCGTCTCGGCCCCCGCGCCTTTCTCCTGCGGTCTTCCTCCTCCCTCTTCCCCTCGCCCCCTCTGGTCCTCCCCCTTTCGCCTTCGCCCTCGCCCCCGCCCTCGTTGGCCTCTTCCTCCGGTGGGTTTTTTCTCCCCGGCGCCTGGCTCCTTTGCTTGGTCCCCCCCGTCCCCTCCCTTGTTCTCCTTGCTCCTCTTCCTCTGGCTTCCCCTCCCCTGGCTCTCCGTTCCCTTCCCGCTCCCCTTTTTTGCTCCTCTTGCTTGGGCGCCTCCGCGGCTCTCTCGCTCGGCGGCGCGCCTGGGGCCCTCCCCTCTGCCCCCCTCTCTCTGCCCCGTCCCCTCTCTGTCCCCCCGCTGCCTCTTCCTCTCCCGGCCTTCGCCCCGGTCCTTTTGGCCCCCCCTCGGCCTTCCCTGCCCCCTGCCGTCCTCTCTTTTCCTTTGCTGTGCCCCCGTCCTCGTGGGTTTCGTTTCTTGTTTTCCTCCTCTTGGTCTTTCGCCTCTCCGCTTTTTCTCTCGCTTGGGGCCGCTCTTTGCTCCCGGCCGTCCGCCTGCCTCCCGCCCCTTCTTCTCCCTCGCCCCGTCGCCTGCTGCCCCCGTCGGGCTCCCTTTGCTCCTCCCCCCGGTTCCCCCCCCCTTGCGTCTTGCTCCTTCTCGGGTCTCGCCTCGCTCTGCTTCTCTTTGTTCCTCTCCCCGCCTTGTTCTCTTCTTCCCCTCGCCTCGCCCCCTCGTCCCCTTCCTTCCCGCCCCTTTCCTGCCCGGGGGGGTCCCTCCCCCTTTTTCTCCTGCCCTCCCGTTCCCTCGTGTCTCTTTTTCTTTCCTCCCGGGGTCTTTCCCTGGGTTTGCCTTGGTCTCGTGTTCCTCCCGTCGTCTTGCCTGCTCCCGGTCGGTTGCTTGCTGTCCCTCTCCTGCCTCCGGCTCTGGTTGCTGGGTGGGCCGGTTCCCTGGCGTTCTCTGCCTTCGCCGTTTTTGCTCCTTCTGCTCCCGTTCTTGCTCCCCTGTGGCGCCCCGGTCTGTTTGTTCTCCCCTTCCTGCCGCGTTTCGGCCTCCCGCCTTCCTGGGGCGGTTGGCGCCTTCCCGGCGGCCCTGTCCCGCCTCCGGGTCTTTGGCGTTCCGCCGGGGTGGCCGGCGCCCCTCTTCTGTTTTCGGGGTTGTGTTTCTTGGCCGCTCTTTGGCCTTGGGTCTCTTGGGCTCTCGCCCTCTTTTCGGCTGCCCGTCCCGGCCCGCCCTCTTTGGCTTTGCCCCCGCTCTTTGGCCTTCCTTTCTTTCTTTCCGGGGTGGCGTGCTTTGGTTTTGGCGTCTTTCCTGTCCCCGGTCTGTCTGGTCCTGGCCTCTGGGTGTCCGCTCCTTCTGGCTTCCCGGGCCCCGTCCCTCTGTCCCCCCGCCTGGGGCGTGGCCGGCTTTGCTCCTTTTGTTCCGGGCGGCCTCGCCTCTCCTCCTCTTGCCGCCGGCCCTTTGGGCCTCTTCGCGGGCCTCTTCCCTCTGCGTGTCCGTCCGCCCCCCGCCTCTCCCCGGCTTCCGTCTGGGTCCTCTTGCCCCTGTCCTTTCCCGTCGTCTCGCTGCTGTCTTTTTTGCTGCTTTTGTTGTTGCGGGCCCTCTGTGGTCTGGTTCTGCCCCTCCCCCCTCGCCTTCTTTGGTCCTCCTCGTTCTCCCTGGGCTCCGGGCTCCTTCCCGCCCGCCCTCTCTCGCCGCGTCCGTGCTGGGCTCGCCGCCCCTCCCGTTTCCCCGCCGCTTGGTCTCCCCTTCCTGCCCCTTCGCTTTTTCTGCTTCTCTCGGCCCTCCTCCCGCCCCGGGGGCTTCTTCCGCGCCGGCTCCCTGGCTCGTGGGGCTGGCCTCGCTGTTGGCTGGTTCGGCCCCCCCGTCTTTCGCGCTCCCGCCGGCCGTGCGCTTTTTGTCCGTCGTCTGCCTCCTTTTTTTGCCCCTTTCCCGTTGTTTTGGTCGCTGGGGCCGGCCTTGTTCGCGCCGCCGTTCCTTTTCGCCGGGCCGCTCCCCGTCTCGTGTTGCCCCGTCGGTGTCCCTGTTGCGTTCTCTGGCGGTGCCCTTCCCGGCGTCCGTTCTCGCGCTCCTGCTCCTGTGCCCCCTCTGCGCGCCGTGCTCCCTTGGGTGCCCTTTTTGCCTTCGCTCGTGCTCCGTTGCCCTCTGCTGGTGTTTTTCGTCGCCGTCCCCGCGGTTGGTTTCCTTTTGGCCCTGCCTCGTTTGCTCTGCTCTTCTTCTTCGGCCCCCTTTGGCCTGGTGCTCGCCTCTCTTTCGCGCTGTTTTTGCGGGTCTTGCTCCGGCTTTGGCTTCGCCCGTCGCCTTTGGCGCCTTCCCCCCTCGGCGCTCCGCCTCCCCGCCCCCCGCCGTCTCCTCCCCTTGCTGGGCTCTCTTTCTGCTTCTTTCTTTCTTTCTTTTCCTTTCGGTCTTCGCGCCCTCCTCCTTTGCCTCCTTGCCCTTTCTTTGCCTCTTGTTTTTTCTGTCTCCGGTCGCTGCTTCCCCTCCCCGGTCTGCCCGTTCTCCTTGTCCCCCCGCTCGCCCCTCTGGCCGCCTTGGTTTCTCCCTTCCTCTTCGTCTCGCCTCTCGGGCTCCTTTTTTTCGCTCTCTTTTTTCGCGCCCCGCCGCCCGTTCCCCCTCCCCCTGCTTTTTCCTTCTCTCCCTTTCCGTCCTGCGCCTCCCCCCTGTGGCGGCTCCTTCCTTCCCTTCGTCTCCGTGTTCTTCGCCTGGCTCTCGTCCTTGTTGCGCGGGTTGCCCCCCGCGGTCTCTCCGGCGTCCCCGTCCCCTTCCCCGTCCCCCCGCTCCCGCGCTGGCGCCTCGGGTTGCTGTTTCCCTTCTTCTCGCCTTTCCCGCTCCCCCTGCCTCTCTGCTCCGCTTGTTTCTTTCCCCCGCCTCGTCTCCCCGTCCCCGCTCTCCCTTCCTCCCTCCGCTTTCTGGCTCCCCCCCCGTTGCGGCGCGCTCCCCCGCCCGTCCCCCCCCCGGTCTCGGGGGTTGTTGCCCCCGTTGCCTTCGGCCTCTGGGCCCGTTGCTCCTGGCTGGGGCCCTCCTCCTTTGCTGGGTGTCGCCCTGGCTCTTTTTGCCCTCTTCTTCTCTCTTCTTTTCGCGCTTTCTCCTTCTTCCGTTTTCCTGGCCGGCCTTTCCCTGCCTTCGCTCCCCCGCCTCTCGGCTTTCTCCCTCTCCCGTGCCTCCTTTCGGGCTGCGCTTTCTCCCCCTTCTCTTTTGGTCGTTCGCCCGCGGCCTTTTTTGTTTCTGTCTTTCCGGCCTCTGCGTGTGTGCCTTGTTCGCCTTGCTCCTCGTGCTCGTCCCGCGCCCCCTCTGTCCTCTTGCTCCGCTCGCTTTTTCCCTCGTCGGCTCCCGTTCTCGTCTTTGCCCCCGCCCTCTCTGCCCTCCCTCCTGCCCTCGTGGCCCTCTGCTTTCTCTTGCCTCGTTCGCCCCCTGCCCGGTCCCTCCCCCTTTTCCCCGCCTCCGGCGTTCGTCCCTTCGCCCTGCCCCGCTTTTCTTCTTTTCCCCTCCTGTTTCTGCTTCTTTTCCGCCCCCGGCCCCCGGTTTCTTTGTTTTGGCTTTTGCGTCCTTCTTCTCTTCTTGCTCTCGCTTCCTTCCCTCCGTGCTGCTCCCCGGGTTCTTCCTCCGCGCCCCCTTGGCCTCCCCTTGGGGTTTTTCTTGCGCCTCCTCCTCCTCGGGGGTGTCGTCTCCCTCTGCGGTTTTCCTTCCTTCCTCGGGTCTTCCCCCGCGCCTTCCTCTCCCCCCGCCGCCTTCCCTCCCCTCCCCCGCCGCCTCCCGCCCCGCCCTCGGGCCGCGCCGCTTCCCGCGGCCTTGCCCGCTCCCTCCCGCCCCCTGCGCCCCTTGCTGTTTTGGCCCTCTCCCCCTCGCGTTCTCGGCTTTTTTTCTTCTTCCTCGCCTCCCCTCCCCGCCGCTTGCCTCCCCCCGCCGTCCTCCGTTTGTTTGCCCCTTTCTCTTCCCTCTCCGTTGTCCTCCGCCTTTGTGTGCTTTTGCTTGCGCTGTCCGCGCTGCCCTTCTCCTCTCCGGTTCTCCGCGGGGGCGCTCTCTTGGTTTCCCTCTCTCCCTCCCGTGTCTGCTTGGTTCGCCGCCCGTCTCGCGCTTCCGGCGCTTGCCGCTGCTCTCCCTCGTCCCTCCGTCCTCCCCTGTTCCCTCTTTTCTTGTCTCGGCGGCCTTCCGCTTCCCTGTTTTTTCGTCCCCGTCGCTCCCGGCTTTGCTCTGCCTTTTTCCTCCCGTCCGCCTGTTCCTGCGGCTTTTTCTTCGGTTCCCTCTCTCCTGCCTGCCGCTCCCTTTGGTTGGTTCCTCCGCTCGGTTCCTCGCTGGTCGGCCCGTCTGCTGGTTCTCCTGCTGCTCCTGCCTGTCTTTCGTGTTTCTCTCCCCGGTGGGTTTCCCCGCCCCCGCGCCTTCCCTTGGGTTCCCGGCGTGGTTCTGGCTGTCTTGCCTGCCTCTTTTGGTGTCCCCGGTTCTTCTTTCCCTTGGGCCCCCTCGGTTCTTGGGCCGTCCCCCTTGTCCCCGGCGTCCCTGCCGCTCTTCCTGTCCTCGGCTCGCCTTTCGTCGCGTTCTTGCGTGGCCGTGCTCGTGTGGGCCCCTCCCCTTTCCCGCGGTTTTCTCGTTTCCCCCTTTTGTCTTCCCCTTCTTCCTGCCGTCTTTCTGTTCCTGCCCTTCCCCCTGCTCCGTCCCCCGGTCTTTCTGGCCCTTTCTCGCGCCGGGCGCTCCTCGCCCTTTCCCCTCCCTCTTTCTCCCCCTTGGTCGCGGCCCCCCCCCCGTCTTTCCTTGCTCCCCCTCTGGCTTCTTGCCCCGCCTCGGCCCTGTCTTTGGCTCTTTCCCTTCCCCTCTTTGTGTCCCCTCCTCCTCCCCTCTTGTGGGGTTCCCGGGCCTTCTCTCCCGCTCCCCTGGCTTCTGGGCGTGTGTGCCTTGCCCTCTTGCTTGTGCCCTGTGGCTCTCTTTTCTCTGCCCCCTTCGCCTTCCGCCCCCCCTGTGTCTTTGTTCTCCCCCCCGTGTCCGCCCCCTGCCGCGGCTCGGCTGGTTCGCTTGCCTCGCCCGTTTTCTCTCTGCTCCCCCCTCCCCTCTCCTCGTGTCGTGCGTGCCTCGGCTCCGTCCGCTCCCGTCTCCGTCTCCTCCGTGCTGTGGCCTGGGCCCCCTTTTTTCTCGCTTTTCCTTCCCTTTCTCTCGTCTGGCCCTGCCTCCCTTTCCTTTGCCTTGCCCCGCGTTCTGCTCCTCTCGGCGTGCCCCCGGGCTCTCCCGGCGCCCCGGGGCTCGCCTCTCTTCGTCCCCGTCCCCTCTTTGTCTGTCCCCGGGCTCGCGCTCTTTTGGGGCTCCCCGCCCTTCCTTGCCCCGCTCTGCGCCCCCCCGCCCGCCCTTGCTCCTGCTCCCCTTTGTCTGTCCGCCT
>QZGG01002538.1:0-35987 GCA_006409495.1 Sedum album
TTTGAAAGGTGACTGACAGTCAATTAAAAATCCTTAAATCTCACCATGGATGTTGAGATATGATTTTGATGTCGGTAATCTTCCAGCCTAGATTCTGAATTCTTGGCTTCGACATCAACTGATGGATCAGCAAAAATATGGAACGCTAATGATGCTGTTTTCGTGACATCTTTGGCTCGCAACTCGGTATATTTCCTATGTACTATTGTTCCATTACCCAGTATATCAGGTATTCTCTTTGCGTATCACTTTTAGTCGTCTAAGCTATTCCTTTTTTCTGAAGGATGAGAAATTTGGGCTTTGCCGATTTTCCAAAGATAGGACAAAACCTTTCTTATTTTGCACTGTTCAGAGAGGTACATATATCCACTGCTTGCAAAGAAAGTTGCTAGTTATCAGTAAGTATATCATAAAGTTACACATGCTAAACTCTTTATATAAACAGCTGGGAGAGCACTGACAGTAGTCTGGGACATGAGTACTTGGAATAAGATAGGACATAAGAGACTCCTTAGAAAACCAGCTGCGGTAATGTCCACCAGCATAGATGGAAAATATCTTGCTCTGTAAGTATTTAAAATAGCATTGCAACGTGCCTACTCATTATCCATGTAACTGTGTTGACCTTTACTGGGATTGTAGAATTGTAGGCATAATTTTGAGAGTAGTATCTTATTCGGTATCTGTTAATAGTTTGGCCGTGACATAATGCATTTTCAGTGAAGATTGAATAAATTGCACGCAAAATTCTCTTGTTGATTCTGAAATGGTTGTTTATGTAGGTAGTATATGATTTACACTATTAAATCGTAGTGTGCCACTCTTGTACCAACTAAATTCATGGCAGATTTGCAAATCGTAGTTTTCTAACTTCTTGTGTTGTTTGCTCACTGTATTTTTTTATCTGTTGGTTGCCGTTCGACTTTGTTATTTTGAGTTCTACTGTATCTGTAATAGGTATATTTATAATCTGATACTTATTTCAGAGGGAGCAAAGACGGAGACTTCTGTGTTGTTGAGGTAATGACAATGGAGATTTCTCACTGGAGTATCCAGGCACTTGCATTCTGTCAATGGAGTTTTGTCCTACTGAAAGGTAACTTTGAAAGCCTAAAAGGCTTATATTAAAATTTATAGCGGCTGTTCTTTTTACCTTGAATATTTATCTTCGACCTGTGGTTCATCATACTTGGTTCTTATAACCTCAAGATGTTTTGGTATTAATCTTGCTAATAATATTTTTTTGTTCCTATCTGAGTAATTAGACTCATTAATATGCTTCGGTATGAACTTATATTTAAGACTAAATTCATTCGTCTTTCCAGGATCATGCTTACTACTTCAGAAGAATGGGAGCTTTGGTAACCAAACTAGATGTTCCAGCTGATTGGAAAGGTGTGTCTATTCACTTAAACTTTTGTTTTATTATGTTATATAATTAAATGGAGCATGAACGGATGTTGACACCTCATTCTCTTTTCTCTGGTGCAGAATGGCAGATTTACCTCATGCTTTTAGGACTGTTTTTAGCTTCGGCTGTTGCATTCTATATCTTTTTTGAGAACTCAGATTCCTTTTGGAACTTCCCTGTTGGTCCTAACCAACCTGTGAAACCAAAGTACGGAGGCATATTTGGAAATTATGGAGGCATACTTGGAAAGTGGCGGTCATCAAATGATCAGAAAATGCATGTCCATTCGGACCTGTAGATATGTGACCTGGCTAGTTTTCTCTTGAGAAATTCCTGAGGACTTTTGTAGGTTCTGTCATCGAGATCTCTTCCATAGCCTTGTATTTTGCCGCCTTTCCTATATTTGGGGTGAACAATCGTCGAAACAGTCATATGTCATGACTGCCTCCGATTGCAAGTGCCAAGTTTTTGTTTTTGATGTGAACATTTAATATTTAATAAAAAAGTTTCATTTTATATTCTTCAAATTTATTTTCCATTACAATTATTTTCCTTCCATGTGAGTAAAATCTTAAAAAAGTATTGACAAGAAAACTGATAATAGTTGAGATTTGAGAATTGATATTCAACAGGTGAAGTTTTTCATGCTTTTCCATGCATCAAAAGTAAAGTTGAGTAAGTAAATAGCATCAGGGAATGCGGAACAAGCCATAAAACACGTGTGATACTGATATAGATTTCCGGACAAACTTGAAAATAAGTTCTCTAGCTGTAAACTTAGTGATTATTCTTTGCTGGGATCTCCACATACTCATAACCAAGTCACAGTGCACCAATTAGGCTACAGCAGAAATGCGAGGCACGATGGGCTTGTTTGCTATCACTCCAGATGGATTTCTGTCATTGTTATTGTCTGATCTTTGATACCCATTGCGGCCGCCACGGTTGTAGAATCCTCGTTCACTGCTCTTGAAATTATTCTCTGCATTGTTGACGCCACTTCTGCCGTAGCCACTCCTTGAGCCTCCATTACTTCCACGACCTTGGTCATCCTCATTCTTGAAGCCATTCCCTCGTCCAACTGGAAATCGTGGCTTGTTATTCACTGCAAAAAAAGATGCCAAAATTGAAGGCGACTTTCTGATTCATACTCAAAGCATAGCATATGATATTCTAATCCTTTTTGGCATTTGCACAGTAAGTGTAGCATTCATTACATGCAAGTTCAATATCAAAGTTTGTCAGCTACGACAGCTAGTTAATTGCATAGCCGTGAACTGGGATTAAAAGCTAATTTCACCGGGTGATGTAATGCAACTACTCACCTCGTGAATTTGTGGATTTCTTTTCCTGAGCAAAAACTTCATGCCCTCCAATTATGATTGGTGAAGCCTGGCGGATCAAACAGAAAATGAAATTGTCAAATGATTTTCTATCTTTGATAAGTGCTTCAGAAATTAGGATGAGGATGCAGGTAACAGAGTTTCACTTGGACATTCAAGTCTCACTTGAAAGTATATCATTGTTGAAAGCTAACACACTAACAAGTACTTTACAAAATCATATATCAAAAGCAGAACCACACAAGAAAGAGGGTTTACTTAGTTGAAGGTAACCTCCACAATAGTGGCCAAGAGAGGATCCAAAAGTAGGAGGATTAAAGACAAACATCATTATGCAGTTGATTGAAACACTTAAAAATAACTAATGACCACAAACATCCGACACAAATCGACCACAAAAAACATTCTTTCACACGTAGATTACCAAATAAAATGGCTTGTAGGCCACAATAATGCAGATTAAATACAAGGTATGTATAGTAACTACAAACAGAGGTTAAAACATAACGGGAAAGCGTTATAAAGACCATTAACAAGACCACTTGCACTGCATGCAAGCAAAGTATAAGCGCATAACAAAACGGCATGCAGCAAGATTCTGGTGAATGAGACCACAAAATAACTCTACAAGAAAATATTACCATGTGGAATTCTCAGGGAACTGAGAGTCTGAGACTACCTGAATTGCCTTCTGAGCAGCACTTGCGTCCTCAAACTCCACAAAGCCAAAGCAAAATCCCTGGAATACCATTGAAAGACTTGTAAGTACTCATGAGAAAAGACTCGAAAAATAAGCAGGCACATACCTTGCTGCTTCTGACTTGTACACCGCCTCTTTTGATGGGCCCAAACTGCTTGAACTCTGCTTCAACCTGACTTGGGGTGGCATTCAAAGGCAGAGCTTTGATGTAAATAGAATGGCCAGCAGCACCTAAGAAAATTAATTTATAAGCAAACATGGTAACAAAGTTAATAATTTATGATCATAGCTAAGGCAGTGGTGATTTTGATTGCTGAGGTCTCATGGAACACTAGAGATATATTGGGATGCAACGCTAACCTTCTTCGGGTTGCTGACTCCCATTTTCAACATCTTTGCTTAAGGCCGGTGCATCAGTCGTTGTAACCGAAACAGGAACCTTTGTTTGCTTTGCAATAAGCTTTGAGACATCCTTAGCAACGACAGGAGCACTGCTTGCCAAAGGTGCAGGGACCTTGACCTGAAAATGTCAATGCAGCGCCATTACAATTCAAAACTGTTAACGAATGAAACTGCAATTAAAACTTAAAAGTACTTGATATACATCTATGATTATTCTTCATAAAAACAAATAGGTACTCACAATAGATGCATATGACTTCTTTTGAACCTCCTTTGCTGGAATTATAGAATCATGCGAAGTCTGCAAGATTTCTTTAGTTTCCTTGACAGTTTCTGCAACTGGCTCCTCATTTTTTATGTCAAGGGACTCGAGGCTGACAATTGGTTCGCGAGACTTTACCACAATCTCTTGCTCTTCGACAGCTGGACTTACAGGAACAGGAGTTTCTTGCGGCAGAGTATCTGTTAGATCAAAAACTGCATAAATAAACTACAGGGAAACCAGTGTGGAACCACAAAAAACGCAAAAGCTGTCTATTAATTACTTTGTTCCGGAGTGGGTGGACATTCAATCTCATCTACAGGAACATCAGCTCCTTGGGATTTCACATCCTCAACATATCTGAATGCATCATTCAGAACAAAATACCCATTGTCTTGAGGTGCAAGGAAAAAGGCCTGTGTAAAATTGCGAGTGACCTCATCTTTCCCTGTCAGATATCCAGTGACAAGCACAAGGACTCCTCCACCAAAGGATTCTTGAGCATCAACTGTCTTGATTTCAGCTCTCAACTCACCATAATCAAGCGATAGTATCTTCTCTTTAATAGCCTGAGTTACATCATCAACAATAAAATAAACAAGCTGAAATACGCAAATTAACAAAATATTAACCACCTGATGAGCATAAATGTATTCACATATAAATTGGGTTACTGTTTGAAATTAAGTTTCAAGTAAACATAACAACCGTGACACATAAATTTTCAAAAGAATCTGTTATTACTATCATCGCACCGACACAGTTTTATGTGACAGCATAAAAATTCTTACTTCCATTTTGGTAGTTACGCCCATCATCCCATCTCCACTGGGTCGGCCGATCTTGCTATCCTCTTGATAAAACCTATGCACGTGCTCCGGCGACTGATGTAACACATGATAATACTGAAGCACAAACGCATTCCCAACCTAACCTCACACCAACCAAAGTTCAAATCTTTATCACATCTCCAACTAACTAACAAAACAAATGAATAAATAAATAAAGTAAAAACACGACATACAACTTCAACAGTTGGGGAAGCCACAACAGGTTCCTGAACAGCAACAGCTCCCATTTCAACCACTCACAGTCACAAACAAAACCCTAACAAACCAAATCAAGTCAAAACACAAAATGAAATCATTCAATTGTGAAAAGAATCGATGGATCTAGTAGAGTGGGAGAGTACCTGATGACGGATCGAGGAAGATAGGGACCGGTCGGAATGGGATGGAGGCTGGAGCAGAGTAGCGTGCGGCTGCTGCTTCGTCTTTTATCGAGTGGAGCTGTCGCGTTTAGTTTAAGATCGTAAACTTATGCTTTATATTTTCTTCTTTATTTAGTATTTGTTATTTACTCCTTAATTGTTGTTTTTTGCCTTGTTTAAGTAATTTCTTTTTGGTGGTCATTTTCCGAATGTTAATTGATTTACGGATGAAATGGATTGAGATGTGCTGATAACAACCGATTAATATTTTGGTTGATATAATTTGAGGGCAAATTTTTGTAAGAGAGAGGGACATCATCTCAACCGTTGATTTGTTTGATCTTACGATTGAGATTAAATTGATTTTTGATTAAATTGGATGGTTGGGTTTGCAAAATGCAGGGGTGGTTGAGAGAAACGGTTATTAATATCAACCGTTAGATTAATATAAATCAACGGACGAGATCATGTCTCTCCGTATCACAAAAAATTGATGTCCTCTTAGAAACTTATCCTATAATTTGATATTAGACGGCTAATACAGTATGAAGTATGATGAAACAGTCGAAGAGGACATATAAGTATCGGTAAGAATTTGAGATATAGTATCAATCGTTAATTATTAATAATATAATGAACGAGATTTAAATTTAAAATAATCATATAATCTAATCGTCTAATTTAATCGATATAGCATTCAGATTAAATTAATCTAGCGATTGAGATTAATATTAATTTTTAATTAAATTAAGCTTTCGATTTGCTTAATATAAAGATGCTTAATATAATATCCTCCCACAAAAAGATGCATCTAGAACTCATTCCAAAAAAAACGATATCTCAATCTCAAGTTCTGATATCTCAATTTTTATTACCTAGCAAATTTGCCAACTATTTTAGAAATCGGCTCTCATAGTAATCTCACCTAACCGTCCCGTAAATCGTAAATATATTCTGAAGTTGTACAAACATATACACTCAGGCTAATCTCAACAGTATGTAATCCGTAGCAAAGTATGTTACGGGTGCAACGTAGGGCATAAGTGTAATATGATTAGTTGCTATAAATAGGAACAATGTGTAATGTGAAAGGAGTGAATGAAAAACAATTATCTCTTCCTAATCTCATTCTCCTTCGTCTAACCCTAACCCTAATTCTGTTCTTCCTCATCTCCATCTTCACATAATATCCTATCCGCATCAATGGTGCTTTCATTGAGAGAGTTCGATGAAGAACTTAGTGATGCGGATGTAGAAGCCCTAAATCAAGCCGTAAAACTATTGGATGAAGTCAACGCAAGGTTCAAGAGAATGGAGGAATCAATGCAAAATCAAATTGCCATTACCAAAAATCAGACGCAACAACTAGCAAAGATGGCGGACATCTTTGAAAAGAAGTTCGGGTGTACTTGGAGTCCGCATCTTCCACTGTCTCAATCAGAAATTCAGATTAACCATTCTGAAAATTCATCATCAGAACTGTTGCAAATTTTTGGGGATGCAGATGATTCTATGAAGCTAAATTCATGCCTCAACTCTACACCGGTTGATGTGGACCGAGTCATTACCACAATCGAGGAATCGGTTGAGGATGTGGATCGAGTGATTATGAAGCTTGAGGTAAGTCCGGTTGATTCACGTTCAATGGTATGTGTTGAGAAGACTATGCTACCTTCAGAGTCTCGACTGGAAACTTTGGGTCCACAACCTTCAGATTCGTTGTCTAAGGAAGTTGAATCGGAAGTCAGCAGCCACATCAAATTTGAGTTGACAGTGCAAAATACAAATAAAGTTGTGATTGAGAAAAGTTCAGATGGTGATGGGTGTTTAGATGGTTTACTGGGTGGTGTACACTGTTGCACGAAAGGTGTACGACAAAATGTCTCCAAGATATTCTTTTTCGACTTACCACCTGCAAACCTCCAGATAAGGTCTTTGATATACCAGAAATGATGGATTCTAGAACCAAGACAAATGGAGAGACAAGTGAGAGTTTGAAGGACTCTTACTCAGCTTTGTCCTATCGTGCTTCATCGGAAGCTCAGTGTTTTATCGGTGCAATTTTAAGTAAGTTTCATTTCAGCTCTATGGTTGATACATTGACTTGGATAAACAAGGCATTTTGCCAAAGTTCTAGTCTGCTGTCTTTTGGGGAGTACGATGATCAATTGTCCGTGATTGAAACCATATCGGATCATGTTATAAATGGACAAGACCTGATATCGATAACTATGTTTATCAGGAGAGTGAAAGCTAAAAGTAAAGGTGAGTTGCTGAATTGTGCTTCTGTGTGTATGGGTGTTGCATTCCAAATTAAGAATGCTTCTTTCGTGCTTGATTACTATGTTCTTGATATGTATGGCGTTGAGTTGGTTATGAGAATGGAGTGGCTGGAACAATTAGTAGAGGTGAGTACAACATATAAAAGATACACACTACAATTTGTTTATAATGTTTTGCTGGTCAGATTAGTGAAATTGCAGTGTCTTGAATCAACATTTATGCGAATATTATGCAAGTCAAATTATTTGGGAACTAGTGGTCTTGTAATCCTGCATCTGGTAATTGATGTGGATGAGGGTATGAATCGAACGGGCTTGCTTTCAACCTTGTGGTCAGCTTTAGTTATCATCTCAACTGGGTCGTGGCATGAGACTAGAAGTGACGGTCATCTGGTTATTCACTGGACAACAACATACAGAACTATTATTACTGTTGCACTCGGAGTTGTTGCTGTTATTTGGTTCTATAATTTTGCAATGAATGGTAAATTGACCAAGTGGCTGCAGTTTGGTTTGAAATCGATGATTAGAGAAACCGTGGCATCCATGTCCTTGTACAACATCACAGTGAAGGTGATTAAAATCAACAGAAAAGGTAGAGTGCCATTTCTTGAGAATGAGGTGACTATCAAGTTGGTGGGAGGTGCATTACAATGTTCAGACTCGATCTCAACGCAACTATTGTGCAAGTCAAACATTTTCCTTGATAACATATTGTTTCTCAAAGGCTCTACAGAATACATTTGTAGAAATGTATCAGTGGATACGAAGAAGAAGCTGACGAATTATCACCTTCAACAGGTGGATGATGAGACATGGAGTTTCTCAATTTTGAAGAATTTACATGGAGCAACCTTATTTTTTAATGGTCAAAGAGATAGCACCATGTCTTGGACTTCTGCTGCAAAATGGTACTACAGACTATTAAAGTCATGGTTTCAACATATTTTACAAATCTTGCTAGCTGAGGGCATATCTTTAGTGCGACGAATGATTTTGTTTTTGATGTTTTCACTGCCAAGGCCACCGGAATTGCTAACCTTGAGGACAAGGTTCTCCGAAGGGGGAAGGAATGTTACGGGTACAACGTAGGGCATAAGTGTAATATGATTAGTTGCTATAAATAGGAACAATGTGTAATGTGAAAGGAGTGAATGAAAAACAATTATCTCTTCCTAATCTCATTCTCCTTCGTCTAACCCTAACCTGATGCAGTCACACTATCAACAAAACCAAAAATAGATCACCAAGCATTTACTGCAGACAACATTGGCATTCTAACTTTGGAGAACCTGAGCTTGGAGCAACAAGACAAATTCAGACCCTGAGCACTTTCATCAAAGAGTCTGAACTCTACATTTATTCCACATTCATGGTTGCACAGCATCCATAGTTTCTGAACATTTCCTATTCCTATGTTTAGCTATATTTAGATCCCTTCATGTTATAAAAGGGAACTCTGATCCTCATTTGGAAAAAAGAAAATATATCTCCTTTATGCAAAACTGTGTTTCTTGTTTTACTTCAGTTCGCGTTTCTAGCTTCGGTTAGAAAATTCAGCACTTATTTAGAGCTTCCGCTACGTCAATTGGTATCAGAAGTCAGCCCTTTTGAACCATGACTGCGCCCAACCAAGCACAGGACGAATCTATCAATGCACTTCGACAAGTTCTTGACCGACTCGAGCGCTTAGAACATCGGTTTGAGCAACTGATGATCAACTCAGAATCTGTCCACACCAAATCCTGTTGCTCCAGTAGCACATGCGCCCACTAACCTTAATAATACTCCACCTCTGCCTAGACCAAATAATGTCACAGCTCCTACGGATTCATCCGATGATGATGTCGAGCAACTAAGGATGAATGCTGCAGCGGACAGACCACAACAACCGAGAATTCGTGCAGACATTCCTGCTTTTCAGGGAAATCTACACATCGAAGACTTTTTGGATTGGATCGCTGAGGTAGAAAAATATTTTTCCTTACTTGATATTCCAGAACATACGCAGGTCAAATATGTGGCATATAAATTGAAGGGCGGTGCATCTTCTTGGTGGGAACAACTTCAACACCTCCGACGACACCAAGGGAAACAACCGGTTAGATCTTGGAGAAAGATGAAACAACTTCTCTGTGCCCGCTTTTTACCTCCAGATTATCAACAAACCTTATACCAGAAATACCATAATTGTCGGCAGGGATCCAAATCGGTGTTTGAGTACAATGAGGAGTTTCATCGCCTCTCGTCTCGAGCACAAATTCATGAAACTGAAGATCAATTAGTTGCACGCTACCTTAATGGACTGCGGCCAGCATTCAAGACCGCATTTTACACACAATTTGGACGCTAGATGAAGCAATAAGAACTGCTCTTAAGGTGGAAGCACAATTAACCCGTTCAGCCGCGACAAAATATGCTCCCAAAAACACTTCTTTTGTGCCCTCAAAAGCCTCTGAACCATCATCCTCAACAAATCCTCCACGTGATGAAAGTCCACACGCTCAGCAGCCACCCCAACCTCCAACAAAGCACACACTTATTAACCCATATGCTCGGACATTTGGTGACAAATGCTATCGGTGTGGGCAGCGAGGCCACCTCTCCAATTCATGTCCAACCAGAAAACTAACAAATGTTGTAGAACATTCTGAACACATTGATGATGCCATTCAGGAGCTTGTTATTAGTCCAGATGATGTGATTACTAATGACGAATGCTTAGACGATCCAGCACACTTGACTGGAGTTATTCAACGCCTAATGCTGACGACACCAACCCCAAATGATATGGCGCAGCGTCATAACATTTTTCGAACAAAATGTCGTATTTTGAAACAAATTTTTGATGTTATTATCGACAGTGGCAGCAGCGAGAATATAATATCTTCTCATATAGTGGAGCTACTTCAGATTCCCATTCGCAAGCACCCGACGCCATACAAACTTGGTTGGATCACTTCAGGGGGCGAAATAAAGGTAACTCAACAATGCCTAGTATCTTTCTCTATCGGTCAATATAAAGATGAAGTTTTGTGTGATGTTGTTGCTATGAATGCTTGTCACTTATTATTGGGGCGACCGTGGCAATTCGATCGAGATGCGCTGCATAGAGGACGCGACAATGTGTATGTTTTTATTAAGGATAATGTGCGCATTGTTCTTTCACCACAAACTGATGCTCCTCGCCCAATACCTCAGCAACCTCAGACATTACTTATTACATCCAGAGATGCATTTTTAACGAGGTACAAACTGCTCCGTCTATTTATGCATTAGTGGTCAAACCCAGTACTTTTGTCCCTGCAGAAATTCCTGAAGTTATACAATCATTGCTTCTTGAGTTTGAGGATATCATAAGTGACGAGCTCCCACCTGACTTACCACCAATGCGCAGCATTCAACACTGTATTGATCTTGTCCCAGGAGCAAGCCTGCCTAACTTACCCCACTATAGAATGAGTCCGATCGAGCATGATATTTTACAGAAACATGTAGATGACTTGCTGCAAAAAGGACTGATCAGAGAAAGCATGAGTCCATGCGCCGTTCCAGCATTATTAGTACCAAAAAAGATGGAACTTGGAGGATGTGTATCGACAGCCGCGCAATTAATAAAATTACGATCAAATATCGGTTTCCAATTCCACGACTTGATGACATGCTGGATATGATCAAAGGAGCATCTGTGTTTTCTAAAATTGATCTTCGAAGTGGGTATCACCAGATCCGCATCCGTCGGTGACGAATGGAAAACGGCATTTAAAACTAAAGACGGCCTTTACGAGTGGCTTGTCATGCCTTTTGGGCTCTCTAACGCGCCAAGCACATTCATGCGACTGATGACACAGGTTCTTAAACCTTTTGCTGGACACTTTGTTGTGGTTTATTTTGATGACATTTTAATTTTTAGTCACTCAAGAGATGAGCACATATTACACTTGCGATCTGTACTAAAAGCATTGCAGGAACATCAATTATTTGTCAATCTTAAGAAGTGCTGCTTCTTGACAAATAAATTGGCATTTTTGGGATACATTATAAGTGATGCTGGATTACAAGTTGATAACTCAAAAGTACAAGCAATCAGTGAGTGGCCACAACCAAAGACAGTAAATGAAGTCCGAAGTTTTCATGGATTGGCGACATTCTACCGCCGTTTTATTCGAAATTTCAGCATCATCATGGCACCAATTACTGAATGCTTAAAGAAAGGAAAATTCCGTTGGAGTGAAAGTGCAGACTCTGCTTTTAAATTCATAAAAGAGAAGCTCACTACAGCTCCTATTCTAGTTTTGCCAGATTTTACTAAAGTTTTCCAATTGGAGACAGATGCGTCAATCATTGGCATCGGTGCTGTGCTTTCTCAAGAAGGACGACCCATTGCTTTCCACAGCGAAAAGTTGTCCGAAGCACGACAAAAATGGACGACATACGAGTTAGAATTATATGCTGTGGTTCGCGCAATCAAACACTGGGAACAATATCTTTTTCATAAGGAGTTTGTGTTGCTCAGTGACCACCAAGCCTTAAAATACATCAATAACCAACGTGACTTAAACCGGACACATGCCCGATGGATATCATATCTGCAGCAATTCACATTCGTGATTAAGCACAAGTCTGGGCATTTAAACAAGGTTGCAGATGCTTTGAGCCGGCGCGCTTCACTGCTCACTACTATGCAAACTAGTGTTATTGCCTTTGATTTATTACCTGAACAATACCTTGATGATGAAGATTTTGACGCAATATGGAGAAAACTCAAGGCAGGTATACCCACTGACCCTTTCTTTTTACAAGATGGTTACTTATTTTATCGGAATAGGTTGTGTATTCCGCGTAGTTCCTTACGCGAAGAGTTAATTTCTGAGTTACATCGAGAGGGTCATTTTGGAAGAGATAAAACTATTGCGCTGCTAGAAGATCGATACTTTTGGCCTCATTTACGCCGAGACATTGGCAAATTTGTGAGCAAATGCATAGTATGCCAAACAAGTAAAGGACAGTCTCAAAATTCAGGGCTTTATATACCTTTACCAGTGCCTAATGCTCCGTGGGAAGACATTTCGATGGATTTTGTTCTTGGCTTACCAAGGACACAGCGAGGCGTAGATTCAGTGTTCGTTGTCGTTGATCGGTTTTCGAAGATGGCTCATTTTATAGCATGTAAAAAGACATCTGACGCATCACATGTTGCTGGACTGTTCTTCCGAGAAATCGCAAGATTACATGGTGTTCCAAAGACTATAACATCTGACCGAGATGTTAAATTCCTAAGCCATTTTTGGCGGACTCTATGGCACCTATTTCGCACAGATCTGAAGTATAGTAGCTCATTTCATCCACAAACGGACGGACAAACTGAAGTTGTTAATCGAACTCTTGGGAATCTCATACGTTGTTTGTGTGGCGACAAGCCTAGACAATGGGACCTCATGTTGGCGCCTGCTGAGTTTGCTTACAATAGTATGGTCAATCGTTCCACTGGTCGCGCACCTTTCCACATTGTTTATCAGCACCCTCCTCGGCACACGCTTGACTTGGTACCACTGCCGCAGATTGACAGCGCGTCGTTGTGCACTGCAAATCTAAATTTATAATCCTACTCAAAACTAGTGTAGCAGTAAGTAGGGTCGAACCCAAGGGAAAGTAATCTAGTCTAAGAGTTATGCTACTAGCTAATCCTACTCCTATCAGGGGGTTTGTGTGAGTGTTTGTAACTACAACTAAATATACTAATAAAAGGAAAACCAGTTCAGGGAATCTCGTTACAACCTGTAATCATAGACCAGACATGCATCAAGTTAGTAAATTATAATTGTTCTAATTAGATAGTCCCGCTAGGGTTGTTACCTAATTCTAGTTCTATCTTCTATTACCCGCTAGAGTCTCAAGAAGATGTAACAATTACCTAATCAAATCAACACAATAGCTCCACCGCTAGGCTTTACTAATATGACAATCCAATTAGATATCATGCAATTGATATAAACCTAATTTCACCGCTAGGCTAGGTCAAGCAAATAACAAAGCATGCAATACATAACAAGAACAGAATTCACTAAATTAAAACATGCTATTCAATGGTCTCATACAAAGTTGTAACTAAATTCCCCAAAGTAGGAATTTAGCTACTACTACAAAACATGAATCTAAAATTGAGTTTGAAGAGGAAAACTTTGCTTGTGGCCGTCCAGGCTCTCCCTATGAATTAGGGTTAAAACCCTATTTATAATGTAGCTGAAGATGTCGAATTGGGCTGGGCCAGACAGATCCGCGGACCCTTAATGAATATTTCCCGCGGACCCTTAAGGATTTAATTAATTCCTTCAGCGTCCGTGGGAAATAATCTCTTCAGCGTCCATGTCTGACGTCAGCATGATGTCATCAGCTCCTTTCTTCATCTTCTTGATCCGAATTCGCCTAAAATGCTTCATTAGCGTGTAAGAGCTCTCTTGCAGTCATAATATGCCTGAAATGCAAAACATTACGAAAAGGTAATATTTCACGAACAAAACATATAAAAATAGATGGAAATAAGACAATGATGGATCGTATAAATACGCTCCATCAAACTCCCCCACACTTATCCTTGTTCGTCTCGAACAAGTAAAAGTCTAGACTGCAGATTCGAATCAATCAAAGTATCCTGTAACTACATGACAATCCAACTCGTGATATTCTATCTAATCATCTCATCAACATCTGCATACAATCATCATCAATAATGCTCAATCTGCACTCAACAATATAGAATACTCAAGCCAAGATATCTATGAATAATGTAGAGATAGCCCTTTTCAGATTCCTAACTTCATTCTTCAATTCACAATCCAAATTGCACTAACAGTTGAGTTTTTAATATGGCATCCGAACACACTATTGGATAAATTCAATGGCAACAAAAAACTTTTATTCATTTTTCTTTATGCTGATTTTTTTTATTTTTATTTTTTTTAATGATGGCTTGCCTTATTTTGGCTTGTGCCATTGGTTAAAGCAAGTGCTCAAGTGGGAAGTGTCTTTGTTTTCTTCCTAACCCCCGGCACTAGTCAGTAACCAATATAAAATAAAAAACATTCGTTGCCAATGAACTATCCACACATAAATTTCACTTCTCTTCTTGTCCTTTTTACGCAAGTCAAGATGAGGGTCGCTCATCTCTTTTCCCGGTTACTCAGACAAAAAGATTAGATAATCTATTCACAATTCGGAATGCCACAATATCAACTCAACGTATAGAGCAATTATTCATGCAAATATCAGAATGAATGTTAAATCCCTCTAGGACATTTCTATCAACTCTACATCATCAGATATCTCAACTCAAAAGCATTCATATCATCAAGCACAAATATCACAAAATATCAGATTTCATGCATGCAGACATATATGAAAATCACAGAATAGAACATCATTCATATAAATAAGCATTTCATCACAGTATACAATGATAATTCTCCTCTTCGACTCATACAATAACATAAAAACAGACTCTAAACTCTAAACTGACTCAATTCCCCGGCAACGGCGCCAAAATTTGACAGCGCGTCGTTGTGCACTGCAAATCTAAATTTATAATCCTACTCAAAACTAGTGTAGCAGTAAGTAGGGTCGAACCCAAGGGAAAGTAATCTAGTCTAAGAGTTATGCTACTAGCTAATCCTACTCCTATCAGGGGGTTTGTGTGAGTGTTTGTAACTACAACTAAATATACTAATAAAAGGAAAACACAGTTCAGGGAATCTCGTTACAACCTGTAATCATAGACCAGACATGCATCAAGTTAGTAAATTATAATTGTTCTAATTAGATAGTCCCGCTAGGGTTGTTACCTAATTCTAGTTCTATCTTCTATTACCCGCTAGAGTCTCAAGAAGATGTAACAATTACCTAATCAAACTACCACAATAGCTCCACCGCTAGGCTTTACTACTATGACAATCCAATTAATATCATGCAATTGATATAAACCTAATTTCACCGCTAGGCTAGGTCAAGCAAATAACAAAGCATGCAATACATAACAAGAACAGAATTCACTAAATTAAAACATGCTATTCAATGGTCTCATACAAAGTTGCAACTAAATTCCCCAAAGTAGGGAATTAGCTACTACTACAAAACATTAATCTAAAATTGAGTTTGAAGAGGAAAACTTTGCTGGTGGCCGTCCAGGCTCTCCTATGAATTAGGGTTAACACCCTATTTATAATGTAGCTGAAGATGTCGAATTGGGCTGGGCCAGACAGATCCGCGGACCCTTAATGAATATTTCCCGCGGACCCTTAAGGATTTAATTAATTCCTTCAGCG
Organism: Sedum album; assembly: GCA_006409495.1. Lineage (NCBI taxonomy): Eukaryota > Viridiplantae > Streptophyta > Magnoliopsida > Saxifragales > Crassulaceae > Sedum > Sedum album. Next base: position 15,929 of record QZGG01002538.1, read on the forward strand.
TCCGCGGAAATAATCTCTTCAGCGTCCATGTCTGACGTCAGCATGATGTCATCCAGCTCCTTTCTTCATCTTCTTGATCCGAATTCGCCTAAAATGCTCCATTAGCGTGTAAAAGCTCTCTTGCAGTCATAATATGCCTGAAATGCAAAACATTACGAAAAGGTAATATTTCACAAACAAAACATATAAAAATAGATGGAAATAAGACAATGATGGATCGTATAAATACGCTCCATCAAACTCCCCCACACTTATCCTTGTTCGTCTCGAACAAGTAAAAGTCTAGACTGCAGATTCGAATCAATCAAAGTATACTGTAACTACATGACAATCCAACTCGTGATATTCTATCTAATCATCTCATCAACATCTGCATACAATCATCATCAATAATGCTCAATCTGCACTCAACAATATAGAATACTCAAGTCAAGATATCAATGAATAATGTAGAGATAGTCCTTTTCAGATTCCTAACTTCATTCTTCAATTCACAATCCTAATCGCACTAACAGTTGAGTTTTTAATATGGCATCCGAAACACACTATTGGATAAATTCAATGGCAACAAAAACTTTTATTCATTTTTTTTTCTGATTTTTCTTATTTTTTTTTTTTTTGATGGCTTGCCTTATTTTGGCTTGTGCCATTGGTTAAAGCAAGTGCTCAAGTGGGAAGTGTCTTGGTTTTCTTCCTAACCCCCGGCACTAGTCATAACCAATATAAAAAAAAAACATTCGTTGCCAATGAACTATCACACATAAGATTTCACTTCTCTTCTTGTCCTTTTTACGCGAGTCAAGATGAGGGTCGCTCATCTCTTTTCCCGGTTACTCAGACAAAGATTAGATAATCTTTTCACATTCGGAATGCCACAATATCAACTCAACTATAGCGCAATTATTCATGCAAATATCAGAATGAATGTTAAATCCCTCTAGGACATTTTCTATCAACTCTACATCACCAGATATCTCAACTCAAAAGCATTCATATCATCAAGCACAAATATCACAAAATATCAGATTTCATGCATGCAGACATATATGAAAATCACAGAATAGAACATCATTCATATAAAAGCATTTCATCACAGTATACAATGATAATTCTCCTCTTCGACTCATACAATAACATAAAAACAGACTCTAAACTCTAAACTGACTCAACTTCCCTCCCCCACACTTGAAATATGCCGTATCCTCACGGCACAACATACAACAAGAATGAAGAAGGGGACACACACTAATAAAATAAAGATAAAAGATGAGATAAAGGAAAAAGGAACTCCCCTAGCGATCTCAAATATTCGGTGCCCATGGGTGCGTTAGATCAAACTTCCTTACGTGCACCGACCTAGCTCCTCGTACGTCTGGTGGTTTTGCCTTTATGTCCCATTTGTTACCTGTATGACACCGGTCAGTGATATAAAAATTTAAATTATATTTACCTCTATGATCCGGTGGTTTATCCTTCAGCGTTCCACATGTGATTCTAAACGGCTCTGGGTTTTCTTGATTCATTCTTCTAGCATCTTGGATCTGCAAAGGAATCAAGCAAAAGGGGTCAGAAAATTGCAATTTGGAATTTCGTTCAGCATGCCCCGCGGACCCTGACAAATTAAGCTCCGCGGACCCTGAAGTTAAATTCAATCCAGCAACGTCCGCGGAATAAATATCAGAGACGTGCGCGGTACGCGCTGAGTTGCAGGACGCGGACCCTTCACCCATTATATCCGCGGACCTTGATGAATATGTGGGAAATTCTGTAACGTCCGCGGAAAAAATTCCTTCAACGTCCGCGGTACATGCTGGATGTCCATCTGCGGTCCTCAAAACACCTTCCGCTGTCCCTACTGCAATATTCGAATATGATGAAACGTCCGCGGAAGAAATCACCTCAGCGTCCGCGGTACACGCTGAGTGTGAATCCGAAATTCCTCCTTTTGAGCCATCTTCCAACTCTTTTGCACTTCCCAAGCTTGCCTCCACTACTTGAGTATCGTCCTCGTGGTGCGTTAGAGCTGAATTTGAAGATGCAGTTTCTTCTGCCCTAGCATCGAAAATACGCCACAAAACACTCACAGTACAGTTATTGATAGATCCTCCTGCCATTACATCCAACATACCACGCTCATCTGGATTCATCCCATTCAAAAAATAATTAATAATGACGTGTTCTGGGAAACCATGGTTAGGGCACCACTGTAATAATCCAAGAAATCTATAATAATAATCATCAAATGTTTCAAACTCAAATTGTCGAATGAACATAATTTGATCACAAAGTGCCTTTTGTTGCAGTGGTGGCGTATATTTCATTAAAAATAGTCGCTCAAAGTCCAGATAAGTGCAGTTCACGGGTAACCGTATATAAGAATACCAAGAAAAAGCATTATTAGTCAAAGAAAAAGGTAAAACCTTCAACTTAAAATCATCAATGCTTACTTCCCTGGGTTTAAGGGCAATGCAGACTCTATCAAGCTCCTTTAAGTATGCAAATATGTCTTCTCCATGAACACCTGCAAATTTTGGAAGTTTGTAATAAGTTTCTTCATCAATCTGGGAGTAATCAAGTCTATCAAATGTCATGATGGAAGAACACTGTCAACGAAAATAAAAAGAACAAAAACAAAAGAACTCTATACTAAATAGAACTTTCCCCGGCAACGGCGCCAAAATTTGACAGCGCGTCGTTGTGCACTGCAAATCTAAATTTATAATCCTACTCAAAACTAGTGTAGCAGTAAGTAGGGTCGAACCCAAGGGAAAGTAATCTAGTCTAAGAGTTATGCTACTAGCTAATCCTACTCCTATCAGGGGGTTTTTGAGTGTTTGTAACTACAACTAAATATACTAATAAAAGAAAACACAGTTCAGGGAATCTCGTTACAACCAGTAATCATAGACCAGACATGCATCAATCTAGTAAATTATAATTGTTCTAATTAGATAGTCCCGCTAGGGTTGTTACCTAATTCTAGTTCTATCTTCTATTACCCGCTAGAGTCTCAAGAAGATGTAACAATTACCTAATCAAATCACCACAATAGCTCCACCGCTAGGCTTTACTACTATGACAATTCAATTAGATATCATGCAATTGATATAAACCTAATTTCACCGCTAGGCTAGGTCAAGCAAATAACAAAGCATGCAATACATAACAAGAACAGAATTCACTAAATTAAAACATGCTATTCAATGGACTCATACAAAGTTGCAACTAAATTCCCCAAAGTAGGGAATTAGCTACTACTACAAAACATTAATCTAAAATTGAGTTTGAAGAGGAAAACTTTGCTGTGGCCGTCCAGGCTCTCCCTATGAATTAGGGTTAACACCCTATTTATAATGTAGCTGAAGATGTCGAATTGGGCTGGGCCAGACAGATCCGCGGACCCTTAATGAATATTTCCCGCGGACCCTTAAGGATTTAATTAATTCCTTCAGCGTCCGTGGAAATAATCTCTTCAGCGTCCATGTCTGACGTCAGCATGATGTCATCAGCTCCTTTCTTCATCTTCTTGATCCGAATTCGCCTAAAATGCTTCATTAGCGTGTAAGAGCTCTCTTGCAGTCATAATATGCCTGAAATGCAAAACATTACGAAAAGGTAATATTTCACGAACAAAACATATAAAAATAGATGGAAATAAGACAATGATGGATCGTATAAATACGCTCCATCACAGATTCCGGGCTACAGCTATGCAGCAGAAGAAATGGCCAAGACTGTTGAAACAATTCAAAAAGATGTGAGACAAATGATCGAAAACTCAAATAATGCTTATAAAGAAGCTGCAGACAAACATAGGCGGAAAAAGACATTTGAGGAAGGAGATTTGGTCATGGTTTTCCTTCGAAAGGAAAGATTCCCAGCAGGACGATACAACAAACTTCAAAAGAAGAAAATAGGACCATGTAAAGTGTTGAAGAAAATTAATGACAACGCCTACGTGATTGACCTTCCAGAGGAGTATGATATCTCGCCGACGTTCAACGTCTCTGATTTGTACGACTATCATGCACCAGATGAGCAACTTTATCCAACACAAAAAAAAATCGAGGACGACTTTTTCTGAAGAGGGGGCGAATGATGCAGTCACACTATCAACAAAACCAAAAATAGATCACCAAGCATTTACTGCAGACAACATTGGCATTCTAACTTTGGAGAACCTGAGCTTGGAGCAACAAGACAAATTCAGACCCTGAGCACTTTCATCAAAGAGTCTGAACTCTACATTTATTCCACATTCATGGTTGCACAGCATCCATAGTTTCTGAACATTTCCTATTCCTATGTTTAGCTATATTTAGATCCCTTCATGTTATAAAAGGGAACTCTGATCCTCATTTGGAAAAAAAGAAAATATATCTCACTTTATGCAAAACTGTGTTTCTTGTTTTACTTCAGTTCGCGTTTCTAGCTTCGGTTAGAAAATTCAGCACTTATTTAGAGCTTCCGCTACGTCAATCCTAATTCTGTTCTTCCTCATCTCCATCTTCACATAATATCCTATCCGCATCAAAGTAGGAAAAACATCAGCTTCATTCTGAAATAAAAAATTGTCTGAATCACAAACAGAACTCAAGTAGGTACACGTATGGACACTCATGATAAATATGTTGGCAGGTTAGCTGGGATCAGGTAAATTTAGGTTGATCAGAAAGCGGATGGGACAACTGTGATGTGCCGAAGAGGGTGGGCAATGTCTATACCTCCAGCATGTTTTACAAACTCAGCTGGGGAGAAAGACTCGCCATGACAAACGCAAACGATGCTCACTTCTGCTGTTGTGTTATATCTGTAAAGGAAGCCGGTTATGGTTTTCCCATCTGGACCATTTCCTGTAGCTGACACGCACGGCATTTGTGAGAGTGGGGAGCATGATTTCTGATTGTCGTCTGGTTGAGGCCTGGGAGGTTTTCCAGGACTACTGCTGTCTGCCTTGTTGTCATTAGTTACGGGTAACTTTGGCTGGGGTAAGCTAGTTAATCTTGGAATGGGAACATTTGCGGGTTTCAGTTCAACAGCTGTTGAATCTGCTTCGCTAACTACTTTTGTTGAGATTGGTTGGAACAAAGTTGCTGGTGGATAATTGTTGGACTTCTCGGCTTTGTTGGAGAAGGCCTTTTGATTAGAAGTTCCTGGAACATCACTTCCACTCGAGGAATGCAGTTCTGTCTTCGCTGATCTGATTCGACTCAAGTGGCTTGCACTATCACTGCTGCTGCCATCTGCACATATTCAATGAAGCTACATCAGTCATTAGTCGTGCTTGAGATCACAATATCACATATCAAATACAAAAGACAACTGTAAACTTAAAAACAATATAAAAACTCGAATCAAATCTGAAGAATATCAATAAACCAATGAATAACCCATCTGCTTTGTTATATGCTTAACATTGTCCATTAAGAAAATACTAGATTCCATCTTCACAGGTGGGCATTCACATACAATAAATTCTAGCATCTTACACGCCCTTAGCCAGTTATCTACCAATACAACGCTGAGCTTAGCTACCTGATCTCAGACTCTCAGTTCAGGCACTCGGGAACATGTTTTTGCTTATCTAACTCATACGCAATACAACTATACAAGTGCAAAACTACTCGTCTAGTAGAGAAACACAGTTAACCACTACTGGGTATGCAAGTATACTGCAACTAGGTAACACATTAAAGCCATAACTAACCAACTTGCAATCATTAAGTATTCATAAAAAATATCGAGAAATCAACAAAATACCTTGAGAAGAGATGCTTCGATTCTCCGAAACTGCAGATGAGCAGTAACCAACTGAACCATTAGACACAGCTTTTGCATTCCCTTCCTCATTTAATGAATTCTTGTTTCCACCCTGAAACGGCCGGAAACTTACTGTCTGGTTAACATCAGCAATTTTGTGACTCGCAGCTGACTCCGCTCTGTACACAGGCGCGATGCACGGAAACGCAAATCCGTTAGCGAACGGAACGTATTGAAATGTCGAAGGATATGCATAGATCGGAAACGCATACGCCGACCCTGAGCAAGACTGATCGGCAACTCCGTCCGATTTTACTGTTTTTTCAGGTAGCAATTCGGAGTCTATTTTCTCTCGTTTCGCTCCACGCTCATCTCCGTCGTCCACGGTGGATCTAACGACGCCGTTTCGCTTCATCTGCTTCTTCTCCTCCCGCTTCCTTCTCGCCTCTTGTCTCCTCTGCGCTTGCATCTCCTTCCTCTTTACCAAATCGTCCACCTCTACCCCAACCACCGGAGCTTCACTCACCCGATCCTCCGTCCTCACTTTCTTCCGACATCCACCTCCTCCGCCCCCAATCGATAGCCCTAAACTCAACTCAATCTCCTCCTCGCCGCCACAATAATCCATTGCACAAATCAAACACAAAACTCCACAATCAACAGATATTCATAGAGAACGTTAAACCCTTCGCCGTCGTCGTGGTCGTCGCCGGAGATATTGAAATTTGAAATATACTCTTTCTAGAAAATTCGATTTATAGCGGGAGAGAGATGATAGGAGGACACGTGGAAGGTTGATAGCAGTCGATGAAACGACATATTTTTGACACGTAGCGGATTTCCGTACACCCGCTTGATTAGCGGCTCGACGTTTTGCAAGGTTAAGCCGATAATGGAAAGAATGGTTTGTTGTGCTGTTTGATTAATTTTGGTTTTAGCGCTAATCTGTAATTAAGGGTTTGGTGATAGAAAGAGAGGTTAGCATGAACGTGTCGGAATTTTAAATGGATGGATGTATGTGCGACATGCAGATGACACGTGTCTCAAACCTAATGCAGATTGATAAGTCGGCGTCCGTTCGATTTGCATTCTCGCCCTTTATGTATTCTTTATTTAATATTGCACCCCAAGGTTTGAAAATCGCAACAGGATTAATTGAAAACTACGTAGTTTAATTTAAATGCTTGTAAAATTATGTCGTTTTACTAAAACCCAAATTAAAAATTATTGAACCCTTTCTAAAACGACATAGTTTTGTACCTGAACTACGTAGTTTTATGTCTAAACTCTGTGTTTCGGATTGGCTGTATAATGTTATTCGCAGTACGGGATCTCATTCCAGGATGCACAAGATCCAAATCAGTTAATGAATTATAGAAATTAAATTTGATGGAAATTGTAGAGAAAGTAGAGGGGTTGGAATGAAAATAATGATAGTTTGGAGGACAAGAAAAGACTAAATGAGCTGCAAGTTGCAACTGACGCAGCTTAGTGTTAAGCGTATACGGACACGTGGAGAGACGATTATCATGTCTCTTAACCCTCCACGTGTTGTATTTTAAAGAAGCCACGTATTTTAGTAGACAAGTGGGTCATTAAAGGTAATAGAGTCGGTGAATAATATAATGACACGTGGTGGTGTTTTACTAGTACGCCAGCTACGGTGATGGAACAGAACAAGTTGTGTTTGATTTATAGTTTCTATAATGTCACATTGTCACTGTCGTTGCTTTATAGATAGATATGCCACGTGTCGTTATCTAACGAGTTCGGTTTTGATAAAAAAAATACGTAGCAAGTTGTGTGCTACTAGAATACAAATACAAATCGGACATCAGCCGTGACATTTAAATTGTTGCGGTTTTGATTTTTGATTATTTAACCAGCGATTTCCTAAAAGCTTCGCAACACGGTTCGATGGGTTGGGCCGCATTAATTTGGGCTTCAAGCTATGGCGGTTATGGTCATGCTTAGAACATGTGACCGTTCTCAATGTGTACATAAACGTGTACTACCGTTGCTCATGAAGACTGCATGAGTTTAAGGTTTGAGCAATTGTTACGATGTTTCAGCTTCAGAATACAAACATGGATCTTCCGACTGGATTTAAGTTTGCATCAAATGACGATGATATTATTGGTATTTTTTTGAGACATATTATTATCCGGGAAGAGTAAAGTCACTTCTCAATGGAATATGAATGAGTATAGTGTTTTGCGGATTAATGGGCAACCGATCGTTGATAAAAATAGGGTGATCTACATGTGGTTTATAACAAAACAAATCGAAATAAAAGGAGTAGCAGGTCGGATCAAGATAATACAACATTAGACATTGCAAAGGGAAAGATGGTTCAACAAGTAGGGCCTAACTTCACTATATCGGAAGATTCGACATCACAACTTGCTTAGATGGCTCAACAAACATGGTATGAAGAGCAGTGGTAAGAGGACAACGGAACGAAGTAGCCATGCAATATTGAAATAATCAACATAAGATCAATGCTGCTTATCAACCTACTATTAGAATAGAAAACTCATCATTGAGGAGTCAATTGGTTAATAACTCAGAGAATATGTTTATAGAACCATGGAAGTTTACGGCAAGTGTGGATGAAGAGTATAAGGATCTATCACAAGGCACTGGAGGAGATCAAAATAAGCATAACTAGTAGCATCTGAGAAACTATAACAAGATTAGACATTCGCACCTTCAAATCAACGTTTAATATTACTTTGATTATTAACGTCCAAAATTTGTTTTTTAATTTTTAATTAATTTTTAATTTATTGCAAGACGTTAAGTTTTCGTAAGACAGTATAAGACATATTGATTTGATTAATCTTACAGTTAATATTAAATATTTTTAACTAAATTGAATAATTGGATTTATAAAAAAATACGAATGGTCAGAAGATAACGATTACTTAATAACAATCATTCCGACTCACAAAATTTCCATGTTTTCGTAAAACCTTATCCTATTTACACCAATTACAAATCTGTAACAAACTATTTTTAGAAAAAACATTTTTAAAAATATTCGGTTTTTAGCAACACAAATTACCAAAAATGTAATAAAATAAACCAAACCTCAAATCAAAAGTAAGCACATTTACACAAACATGTTTGATAAATATATTTTCCGCACGTGCCAAATCATCCAAATATGAAGGAAAAAATCTAAACCTTGTCGGACCAATTCTTCGTCCAGAAAAATCCCATTTTTTTCTTCAAATTAAAAAATCAAAGATTCCATTCCTCCTCCACCAACCAAACACCAAAATTCCATCACTCACTGAGTTTGCTCTTCCGCTTCACTCGATCTCTGGAATTCAATGGCTGCTAATTTCTGGACTTCCTCGCAATAGTGAGTTTTCTTCATCCAAAGATGTGTCCTTTTTCGGTTTTGAGTTTGTGTAGATGTTAAAGATCTGTCCTTTTTGTTTATTTGTTTGTTGAATGGTTGATTAGTAAGCATTTGCGGGAGCTGGAGGAAGTTGATGTGGTTCATCCGCTTGACAAGGAAAAAGGCATCACTGTTGAGGATTTCAAGCTCATTAAGCTTCATACTGCTAATTGTATGTTTTTTGGGGTTTAGGGTTTATCTGATTTTGATTAATTTTTTATTGCAAGTTTGAATCTTTGGACAAGTAGTTTTATTAGAAAATCCGCGAGGCTTCAGACTTGAGGAAATTGAGTTAAACTAATTAGTTTATACTTGTCAAATAGGTGTTGTTTCTATAGGATGCATGTTCTTAGTTTATGTTTTGGTTTTTCAGATATTTGGAAACTGGCACAAAGTGCTAAAGTCAGGCAAAGGTTTTCATCTCCCACTCTTTGTGGGTTTCATTACTGATGATAATGTATCAGTTTCTCAGTTATCAAGCAGTTTGCAGAATGGTTTAATTCACCTTCTTTCGATATTTTCAGGGTTGTTGCAACCGCTGTTACATACATGAGACGCGTTTACACAAAGTGAGCTATTTGTCCTTATTTGTAACAGTTTGATCTATATTTTTTATCTTGTCTTTGTTATGTGATGAGGAAACACTGATGGAGATATTTCAGTCTCGAACCAAACAGTTGTGTCTTTCCCCAAAGTGGTTTTTGACTGACCATTTCAAATTTTCTTGACTGGGGACATTGCTTTGGTTTGTGATTAGCCTACACTTAATTAATTATGGCTTACGTAACTTAATACTTCGGCATCCAGGAAGAGCTTGACAGAACTTGACCCACGTCTTGTCGGGCCGAGCTGCTTATACTTGGCTACAAAGGCTGAGGAATGCACAGTGCAGGCTCGCCATCTTGTGTTTTACATCAAAAAATTACGTAAGGAATTTGTGTGAAAATGACACGCAATATGATATAGAGTAGTTAATCTCTGAAATTGATTCCCTTCGCACTCCATGTTCACTCTCATTCTTTCACCTAACAGATTCCTGATGAAAAGTATTCGTATGAAATCAAAGATATACTTGAAATGGAGATGAAGATATTAGAAGCTCTCAACTACTATTTGGTAGTATTTCACCCGTATCGTCCACTTTCCCAGTAAGTCATATAGCTCTTTTCATCTTATGCGTAACATCTAATCTGCAGCCTTAGTCATGTCTTAGAAAATATTTTTGGTAGTCATTATACAAAAATTCACCTCATTGTGCATCTTCATGTGACAGGTTCCTTCCTGATGCTGGCCTAAATGACATCAGCACGACACATGTTACATGGTTTTTTCAGCTTAAGCTATTTAATCATTTTCGTTTTTCTGACGTGTTTTACAATATCAAATGGTTTACGAATTCTTTACGTGAAACTCCCTCTATGCAGGGGACTGATCAATGACACGTATAAAATGGACCTCATTCTCATATATCCACCTCATCTGATTGCACTTGCCTGTATATACATTCGCAAGTGTGCTCAAGGAGAAAGACACAACTGCTTGGTTTGAAGAGCTACGTGTTGACATGAATGTAGTGAGTGCAGATAGTAACAATTCACAACACATTTTTAGTACTTACTAGACATCAACTTGTCTGTGATCTGTTCATTATTCATGCTAGGTGAAAAACATCTCAATGGAAATCTTGGACTTCTACGACAACCCCAAGAATATGACTGATGAGAAAATTGTTGCTGCACTTAACAAGCTAAACTGAGGCTAGGATGATGTCTGCATAAAAACACGGCGGAAAACAATATATTTATGGGGAAAGTAATGTTTTTCGAGTTCTAGTCTCTTCAGGTTGTTTGTAGCGTGTAAATTTGTATGTAGTAGTAAAGCTTGCTGATGCCTTTTTCTCAATTGAAAGGTAGTAAGTGGTATTTGGACTTGATAAAATTGAAGTAAATTCTTCGCAAGTTTTTCATGAATGTAATTCTTCAGGTTAACTATGACACGAAGTTAAGGGTTTGTAACTATTTACAGATGCTTCTTGTCTTGAGAATAATGATTGTGAGAGGGTCATAACTTTGACTCAGCGGCAATGGCCGTGTTGACAAGGGATGGACAGAGACAGCAACGGTGAGGGTAGAGCTGGTGTGAGGGAGAACCCAGAGGTTACTCGAGGTGGACGATGAATACTTGATGACGAACTACATAAAGGATAACATGAAGATCAGATAAGAAAAGGCACAAGTGACTCTTGATTCCATTGATGCAATAATTCACTCATGTCATAGGGCATATAATATTATCCTCGAGTTGTATAAGCACAAGTCTGAAATTAGCAGTATAGATGAACTAACCTGAAAGGCATTGCTAATTGTGGCTGCAGATTGACTGGAATTGAACTCCCACTTGCATCAGGTGTCAAAAGAGACCACAAAACTGAAGGAAAAAAACATTAAGCAATTAAATATGCTTCATTATATATCAGTTCTAATGTTTACAATGACTAGCTGCTTCTGTAGGTTAAAGTAGTTCGAATCAGTATATACCTGAATTTGTAGAATAATTATGCAAGTGGGAGCAAAACAGCATATCCTAGAACATTAACGAAGACAAACTTAGTAAGGTAATCCACAACATCAAGTTTCTGAGTCATGTTACTGGAATATAAAAAGTGAAAAGATTCTTAGATAAGCTTGTAGTTCACCTGCGTCACTGACATGCCCTGAGACACCTGCTCGAACATATCTGAATGAATGAAAGAACAAAATTGTGTAAGCTCAAAATCTTGGTCGCAGTTGGAGAGTACCAGAGAAAGATGGTACAAATCTCTCAGACATGATTAAATGATGATTTAGCGGTCTCTTATATTCAACTTCTTGACAATACAAAAGCCCGTATTATGTTTAAAAGCAGATATTTAGGTTTACTTTAGTTTTCCTTTCCCATACCAAAGCCAGTAGTGTTAGAGTGTATGCCCAATGTCAAACCAAGAAAGCAGTCATCGGGTTCAGGATCAACATTCCAAAGGTTCAGATCAAGATTAGGTTCTGTGACAACATAACTGACAAGTTAAGCAACCAAGATTGGCTATTGAAAATGGTCAAATAATAAACCCATTAACCCTCACCAGTTGGTGTCAGTCCGTGAGAGTCTTGCAGTGGGTATCCAGACCAAGCTTCCACCTATTTTTACCAACTCCAATTAAATTCTGACAAATCCATATTATACAAATATGTTGGCAAGTTAGTTACACTGAAAAAGGGATGTTGAAGGGCTTGTTCTGCAGTTGGCCTCTTCATCGGGTCCCATGAGCAAAGTCGCTATAAATCCATAAACAAAATCACTGTTAATAGAACTAAATTGAAATATATCAGCATATCACAAAACCCAAAACATTGCCATAAATTACCACGATCAAGTCTAACGCTTCAGGGCTTGCACTGGGGATGAAGTCTGAAAGATTGATGGGTGGAATCTGCAAACAACAAAACATGGTTGATGCTAGATATATAATGGTTAAACAAGAGCAAATCCAGAACAGAAATAGGAGTAAAATAGCGCACCTCTGAGAAACAGACACTCATCAGTCGAGTAGTATTTGTTGCGTCGGAGAAGGTCTTCTGATTTGGAGCACCAAGAACGCAGCAAATTTTATGCAACTGATCCACTTCACTGGTCACATACAAAACAAAATGTTAATGTTTGGTTTAATCGCATGAACAGATACTTGACACAAGAACTCAAGTGGCTGTAGCTGCGGCCTATAGTAATAGAATAAGCATTGTTGCTCCAAGTTTAATTCAACAATCTGCTTTACCTTTCACCAGGGAAGATAGGGCACAAAGTAAACAGTTCAGCCATTATAGTCCCAACCGCCCACATATCTGCATGAAATTTTGTTTCTTAAGATCAGTTTAGATGAGTCATTGAAAGACACCGAATTACATACTCGAATTGACGGTAACTAGAAAAGAAGCTTTAATTTTAGAGGTACGAACTGATAAAAGTAAGAGTCATAATGGAGTTTAAGCGTTTACCGATGGCAGGAGTGTATGATGAGCACTGCAACAGGACTTCTGGTGCTCGGTACCTGTTACAAAAAAGTAAACTTTTAAAAATTCATGTTCGCTATTAACAAATGATTAACTGAAATTGAGCTGCGATACAATTTAGGGAATATATGGGGAACATTTCAAAAGAGTTTAAAAGTATGAGAGAGCTTCGAAAGATCTACCATCGAGTAGAAACATATTCAGTATAAGGAGGCATTGACATGATCTCTCGAGCCAATCCAAAGTCAGCAATTTTCACAGATTCTCCTTTAACCAAAAGGTTCTCTGCAATTTATGAATGATGAATATTAAAGTTGGTTAATCATTTACAGCTCTGGCCTATGGAAAGAAATACACAAAAGAGAACTAGGCAGCACCATTACCTGGTTTAAGGTCCCGGTGAAAATAGCCGTTACTATGCATGTGTGCTAATCCTTCAAGGATTTGGAACATATAATATCTGATTTCTTGCTCTTGAAAAGGTCTTTGCCGTTTAGTCATCATCTCATAAAGATTATGTTCCTGCCACCAAAGAAAGGAGGTTTGGTGAGCAACACAATATTCAGTTTCACGGATGCTAACAGTTTGAATAAGGAAACGGAAATGAGTGATAGCTTGTAAAATATACATTGGGAGATATCACCCACCATGTATTCAAAAATGAAGAACAATTCATTATTTTCCCTAACAATTTCCTTCAGCTTTATGATGTTGGGGTGGTTCAGCTTACAAAGTGCCTGCAAATAAATTTATATCAGTAATTTTCTCAACGAGTCTTTATGTAGTTAGCAATATTACATTAAAATGTCTTTCATATACACAATACAACAATGAGAGAGTGAAACAAGTTTTGAAAAAAGTCATACTACCTTCACTTCTCTAAGATTAATGCACTCCTCCCACACAAAGAACTTCCGTTTCATTTTCTTCACCGCAACCTGGAATAACAGAATCAAAAGTTGAACGCGTAAGGAGATAAAAGGACGTCAGATCATCCATAGCCGATTCTGCTATCTATTTGTGTTTGGTTATATAATGTTATACACTCAAAAGAACGAAAAACAGTGTGTGTACTAAAATTCAGTATAATCATTGAACTAATGAAGCGTCATACAATCTCAAAATGTTTCCAAATTCATGGCCTTAAAAACAGTGCCAGAAGTCCCATCTCCAAGCTCTTCCAATTTTCTGTACCTGAAACGGTGAAACCAAATGTATTGAATAAGAATAAAAGATCATGAAACCCATTTCAAATAGTGAAACATGATAGTTTCAACCACATTGATAGTCATGCTCACCTTTCCATTGCTGTTGTTCAAATAACCAATAAAATTACAAATTCTTTACGATCTTTCAAAGCACTCTAACACGAGGCGCGTATAGGGTGAACAAAATGACCGGTGCTGGCTTGAATTAGTTTAACAGTTAAACAGGACGGTACGTGTTCGATCTCACCAAACTTTAACATATTGCGGTTCCGAAGTTAATGTTAGTTTGTCGCGGAAACAGTCAAATCCTCTATTCCAGCCTATATGAGAAGAAAATCAACTGAACTCGTGAAGAATCAACCTGTCATTTATAAACAAAATCCTCTGAATCTCCAAAAAAGAAACTTCTCCCATTCTAATCAAAACCCCATTCAACTGTGATTGCTTCTGTTCCATTAGCTCAACCTGAGCCCATATTTCTCAAACTTTAATCACCTGCAGCAATTAAGAGTAACAACCAAACTTAACTAAAACCACAAGCATCAGATATCACAAATAACTAAATTCTCACATATGATCAAAGATGTGCCACAAGTGTGAATCCTAAACACATCACCAACATTAGATAAGAAATAACAGCAACAGGTGTGAATGTGTTTGCAAGATTCAACATTTTTGACATATAGACAAATTTCAAGACTGGGGCCATATCTGTAACACGAAATAAATATCCAATTGGATGATTCGGCGACTGGCTGTTTCTCAATAGAAAAAATAAAATCAAAACTTTAGGTCAAAACGTCCCCAAATTGTATTTCATCAATAAATAAAAAATAAATCTTTACTAATCAACTGACAAATTTATAAACTTTGAAACCGATTCCGATCACCCCCAGCTCCATACTTTCCGATATCCGATTCAAAAATCCGATCAAAACCAAATCACCGGTTAAAAAAACAACCTTTTTCTTTTCACACAGCACAAAAACCAAAACTTTCTTAAAATAAATGAAATTAAACATACAAAATAAATGAAGAATCACGCAATTCCCAATCAATTGGGTTCAGACAATCACCTCGAACAGCGTGATAAACACAAGATAATAAGGGTAGCCGTGGACGGCGGATGATACGGCGGTAGAGACGTCGGCGATCGGAAGTGCGAGGGAGATTTTGAGGACAAGGAGATGGATTAAATACCAAATGTAGACAGATTGAGGATTCAAAATGTTGAAGAATGAATTAGGGAAGAGAGAGGAATTCCGCAGAATATGTGAAGGAGATTAAACCAAAGAAAGTATTTATTAATTAAATTAAATCGTGATTAGTTTATAAATTAGAGATACTTAGGAAGGTATAATTGTTTGCGCTCCACGCTTGGGCTTTGATTTGGGCCGGGATTCTAGAGGTTTGATCATGCATGGCCCATTGGTTGCTTCTACTTTTCTTTTGACCGGTTTTAGGGTTTTAAATTTCTCAGTTTTTGTCACTAGTTATGAATTTATTTCATAATTCAAAACGACATTGTATTAACTTTTGACTGCATGTGCACGTCCAAGAGTCTAAAATACCCTCGATTATAAGAACAAATAAAAATAGGAACAAGGATAATTGAGGGATTGAAAAAGTTACTATGTAAACAACATAATTTTAAAATTCATAGCAAAATATTGTTTTCGAACTGCTATATACATTTTTCCCTACATATTTTTTTTTGATAAAAAGAGGGTATATTTCATTTAATCATGAGTACAACAGATCATGAGTACATCTGATCACGAGTACATTCGATCATGAATATAAAATGAAATACAAACGATGGAACAAATTTGAGACAACAACACTGAGTCATCTCTGGAAACAGTTGATCGAGCAGGCCACTGGCGGCACCTTCACCATCGACTCCCACTAGTCCGGCACCGGACATGATAATGAGTTTGGCTAAACCAAACCTTATTACACAGCAAAAATTGCTGTGACGACGCCTTGAACGGCATAACAAGCATGCATAATTACCAAACATAGAAAACATACTATTACATATCCATTATTTATATACACAACATACATATAGGAAAATAACCGAGTAAAGGCCGATCCGTCACATGCATGTGACCTTGGGGGTAGGAGGCGGCGGCGGTGATGACAACCGGCCACATGCATGCAACCTGATCGGACGATCAAAGAGGCGGCGGCGATGATTGATGATGGAAGGAGGAGGTGGTGGTGTAACCAAATGGAGGACTCCTTGGGGTAGAGGTGGAGGGATTCATCATCCCATGAAGAAGATGAACCTCACCTCCACCCCGGAGCGGTGATTGAAAAAAATGAAAACGGAAGTCGGTGGTGGTTTAGAAAAAATGCATTTTTCCCTACAGAATTTGACGCACTATAAATTGGATTAAATCCAGTGCTACAACAATAAAGGATTCTTCAAAACTACTTAGTGTTATAATAAATAATTTAAAGGTAAAGTCGGTTTGATGCTTGCAGCAAATAACTGGGTCAATCCAGATCCGAATCTCTATATGTCTTGTCATGATAACTAACAATAATTCCAGTAAATTCCTCTATATATATTCTGAATTAACAAAGAGGGTTGGAAAGTGCCCACTGTTAAAGATTGGTTACTTTCTTTCTCTTGTGGTGAGTTCTCGAAAGGCATGAAAGGTGATGATGACTAGGAGCTTCCTCATGACTCTTTTTTTATTAAAGGAGTATTAAGACTCAGAACGTACATAAGAGAGGATTTAATCTCAATCGATAAGCGAATGGGACCCCGAACATAAAATAAAATGAAACTAAACGTAGTGTGGACGAAATACTTCACCTCAGTACGATAAAAATACGCGAACCGTTGACCAAGTTATTGACCACGTGGTGATAGCATAGATTACTTTGAACAGAAGAGACCACGTGGCAGAATAGAGTAATTCCACGTGCTTGTTCGGATAACTGAATTGAAGATAATAACTGGTTCAAGTTACAGATCCGTAAAATCCCGAGAAACACGTGTGAAGCTGGGACACGAATTGCTGGGACACGTGACAAATCCCAGAAGACGCAACTGTTGAACACATGACGCACGCCACGTTTCAACCAAAGGACACCGTCACCTGCTACGGTTTCACACATGCGGCGGAAGGATCACTGATGCACCGCTACCACAGGAAAACCTCCACCCAGACGGCCCAAAAAACGCAACCACAAAACACAAACAGAAAGATCGGAAACTGTACAGACATCAAAACCACTGCAACCGGACTGCACCCAATGAGAAGCAGAAGCAAAATTGTACAAGCAGCCAGGCCACCACCGTTGCACAGCGACCAGAGAAAAACCAGTCGACCGTCAAGCGAGCAGCGAACCAACCCGACAACCGAGACTGAGCGCTGAATACCAGCGTCCGTCACAAGCAAACAGCGACGACCACGCAACCACGCAGCCACGCTGGAAACCAACCAACCATTCAAACGGAAAACCAGCCGAGCGACCAAACATCAGCGGCAGCGCCCTCCACCACGCCCTCCGCCACGCAATCAAAGCGCCGCCGATAGACCAGCAGCCGTATGAGACGGCAAACTCGAAACCAAAAACAAATCAGAGCAACATCAAGCACCCAAAAACGTCCTGGCCAACCGAGACGGCAGCCGGACGAGCAAACAACAGCAGGGAAGCTACGGCCACCGAAGACGGCGGTAAAAGATGGAGTCAGAGAACCAGCCCCGTCGCCGACCGAGCAAGCACCGAGATCTACCACCACTCGCAGCCGCCTCCACGACACCTACACCTCATCACCTCCGCACCTAGGGCACCTTAGAACAACCACCAAAACATTCAATCTGCACAAGAGACGGAGAAGGTCGGTGGAAGAAGGAGTCGCCGGCGGAGAGTTTAGAGAGAGAGAGTGAGCAGGAAGGCTAGCTTCCTCATGACTCTTATCTTGTTCATTCTTATCCTTATTTGAAGTAAACAATACTCCACACTAGGTAGTAGTTTAAACGATCAGAGATAAATATTCATCCACCACATCTCCCTAATCAAAAACATTAAGTTAGTCTCATTTTAATTTATAAATTAAACAACCATAAATTATCAATACAAAATTATTTTCCTCTTATGAGAAATATTAGAGCAATAAAGTGTGAGCATCGCTATATGTATCGGATTTCAGTATATGTGTCGGAATTCTTGAAAATTAACATTAAAAAAGAGGTATATTTTCGGTGTGCACCGAGACTCGGTACATTGAGCATTTCCCATTCAGTTTTACGTAATACTAGTACTTTAGGCACACATATATCTGTGCATATAAATGGATAAATAATTATTCAATTTAAAATCAACTAATATGTGATATAGTAATTAATGAGATTAGTAAGGGTATTTTAGGAATGCAAAAGTGGCTTCACAAAATTAACCGTCAATTAAGGGTCTTGCGTTTTAAATATAGAGAGATAATGTGAATATAATCTTGCGATAATATCTTATAGTCGATCACAATTACGTTGTTTATAAATTATTTCGAAGTTTTTAAAATATATTGAAAACAAATTCATTTCAATATCAATTGTATGTTACTTGTATAACGGGCCAAATCAAGTGGAATCCATTCGAGCCAGAAAAGCCCATATTTAACCGACCCAATAAGAATCAGGCTTTTCGAACTTCCCAAACGACGAAAATGGCCGGTGTTATGACTCCGCTTATCCGCCGCATATCTTCCTCCGCCGTCCACGGCGGCCGATCGATAATCTTCTCAACCAATCAATCTAATTCAACCTATTATAATCTACAACAGTCACTCGCAACTCGTTTCCTCTCCTCCGATTCCACCAATTCACAAACCCTAGACTCCTCGGACTCCGTGCCGCCGCTGCCCCCCCAAGGTCGCGAACGCCGCTAGAGAAGCAATTCGAGACATGGATTGACAAGCTAAAGCCAGGATTCACTCCACATGAAGTAATCGAAGCGTTGAGAGCGCAAACCGATCCTGATTTAGCGCTAGACATTTTCCGATGGACATCTCAGCAGCGGCTTTACAAGCACAACCACGTGACGTATCTAGCGATGATCAATATACTCATATCTGGTGGAAGATACGGACACGCCGAAAGGCTTGCGGAGGAGGTGATCGCTGGAGCTTGTGATGTGAGTGTGCCGCTTTACAATACAATTATTAGGTTTTGTATTGGTAGGAAAGTGTTGTGGAAGCGTGCATTTGATGTGTATAAAAAGATGTTGAAGTCGGAAGAATGTAAGCCGACTTAGAGACGTATACATTGCTGTTGACGTTCTTGCTTAAGAGGTTTAATAAGCTGAATGTGAGTTATTTGTTGTTGCATTCGGTGAGGTCGCTAGTGCGGCAGATGAAGGCTGCTGGGGTCGTTCCTGATACGTATGCGTTGAATATTATTAAGGCGTATGCGACTTGTTTGGAGGTGGATGAAGCTATGAGGGTTTTCGGGAGATGGGTTGTATGGATGCGAGCCTAATCCCATACTTTGACATAAATAGAGTGCTCAGGTTCAGACTTTTCATGTCACGGTCCTTTATCTTATAATCTATATTCTTCAAAATTTTATTGGTGAGTGAAACTGATTATTTTCCCATTGCAGCCCCGATCTTGTAAGCTCATC
>QZGG01002539.1:0-36019 GCA_006409495.1 Sedum album
TGATGACTGATGTGTGATGGTGTGCTGGTCGACACTGAGAAGGATGGTCATCGCATTTCCTTCAATGATACTTTCGCTGAGGTTCATTTCAACTCAACTCAAGCCTCTCTTTAATTCCCCTTAAGATTAGACATTGATTATGAAATAGTGGATGCTATTTGCAGAAAGAATTAGGTGTTACTTGGGATGTGGAGCTCTATGGCGAGTTGCTCAAAATTGGGGGTGGAAAAAATATTGAAATTTTGGAGCTCAATTCAAACTCGATTAAAGATTAAATCAAGCCCACGCCTGCACAATTTTCTTTAGTTAAGCATTGCCAAGCTGTGTGATGTAGAAGTGGAATTGTGAAGGGACTTTATCTTACAGCGTATTTCGTATCGTTGCATTCGGTGAGCGATGTGGGAGAGAGTATTGTTGGGCCATGCAGCAACCTTCTCATCAGAGTATTGTTGGGCCTATGGTTTAGTAAGACTCGTAGGAATGTGATCATCCCATTTGTCACTCACGGCTCCATCAAACCAAAGTCCAACTAAAAATTTCTAAAACACAACTGAAAAGTAGAAGATAAAAGCTACATAAATTAAGACCAATTCCACATTTGAACTTTGAAGATGGACCACACACAACACTATATGGACCACTGAACACAACTATACAAGTATTAAACTACAAGCTCACATTCTCATCCTCCATCTCCATTCTCCATTCAAGTATTCAACAAAATCACAGATTATTAATATATTAATGTATTAATCGAGTATATAAATAAGTCCTAATCGAGTATATAAATAAGTCCTAATCGAGTATATAATCGAGCCTTAATCGAGCAGGTAAACGAACCGTTCACGAACATAAACGAGTCGAGCACCCCTCTGCTCATGTTCGGCTTGTTTATTAATCGAGCCGAGAAACCATGCTCAAGCTCGGCTTGTTTATTATCGAGCCGAGCTTTGACCGAGCTTTGACCGAGCTTTGACCGAGCTTGCTCGCGAGTAGCTCACGAACGCTCGGCTCATTGACACCCCTAGTTGGAGGTTGTAAATTAGTTGAAGGTGGTGATTTTGGAGGTCAAGAGGGTGGCAACAGCCTTGGTCGGGTTGGAGGGATATGAGCTAGGGAGTGGAACAACCTTTTTTGTTTTGATTTTTAAATTTTATAAATTAAAGAATACTGAAAAAATATATAAAAATAATTTTATTTGGGAAGTTAAGAGAACTGTTGCTAGGTGGTTCGACATTAACTGGAAAAAATAAAAGTGATTTTTTTAAAAACATTTTTTAAACAGGTGGTTTCTATAAAAACACCATATTATAAAGGTGATTTTGAATAAAAAACCTTTTTTGATTGCCCTAACTGTATACAAATTTAAATTTATAAGATTTGTGTTAGTTGTTTCGGTTAAAATTAGCTTCAAGCATTATACTTTGTGTTAATGCATCTGCAACAGTTTTATGTGGTTTTTCATGCAAAGAGAATAATGAGTTGCAATGGCATGGACATGCTCAAATTTCGTACTCGTAGTGGCAATAAATTTTCCCGTACAATATATGGTTCAATACTATTATTATTATTAATATGATGAGTTATTACTTATTAACGAAATTGTATCACACCGTCTTACAAATACTTATATATTTCTTTTTCGAATTTTTCCATATGATTCAAATGTCAAAATTTATGGTTAACTGACTAATGGGAAATTAATAAGTCGGTGGCCTAATTAAAACTAACCCAGCCAACCCGTTTCCTTTATTGGAATTAACTAAATTCAATTTGATAACATCCATTTTTATTTATAGATTGGTACAAGTATGAAAGAGACCGAAACGAAGAGTGATAATTAATTGTCTACTTATGGTGCGCACACTATAATACGTCAATACGTGGTTAAATTCTAGCCCAACATCAAATATTTATGAAACACAAAGATAAAATATCAATCGATGATTTAATTACTTTGATGATTGAGATTAAAGTTGAATTTTAATTAAAATGGACCAATCAGGACAAAACAGGCATATATTAAAATACATGAGAAAATGATAACAGAGGTGTAGATATTTATGACACTATTATGATATGATTTACAAGAATGTTAACGAGGAACAGGTCGTGAATATATATTTCAAAGTTCCATCTTGTCAGTCTTCCACTACATATTTATTTCTCCTGCTCCAAAAGCAAACCGCTGCATTTCAGTTGAGAAAGAATGATTAACACTATATTATCACAGGAAAAAGACAGATAGCATGTAACTTTGCAACGAAAAATGAAACACGAGAGAGTTTGGCATTTATTAACTGAAAATATTTGGGAGTAAGCTTTCAGTCCTGTGAGGAACCGGATGTATGTAGGACTGGTTGACCCTCTGCCGGGGATTTCCCTAATGTTCGGTACTAAATATTCCGCAACCTGTACCACAAGAAGATATTACGTTATCCATTGTTCTAGAAATAGTATAATTTTAATTGTTCTTGCTGACAAAATCAAGAGGAGACTCACCACTTCGGCAGGTTCTGCCAGAACATTGATAAAAAATTTGGCCTGAAAAATAAGAGAGCACAATTTTGATAGACACACATGAATCAAAGAAACAAAAGGTAAAGGTGGAACAATGATAGAACCTGCTTTGTATTAGCACCAGACATGAGAAGATCAGTAGTCACCATTCCCGGCTGAAACAAAGGATCATGAAAATGTGTTTGACATAAAGGAACATCAAGATGCTAAAATAAGAATTGGGCATTGGACAAGCACAAGTAGCTAGAATGATATAATCATAGGCTGGGGGACCAGAAGAAGGATATTAGCGTAAGAAATGTTACAAGGACGGAGGAAAACATACCGATAAGTTATGAACAATAACATTCTTAACATCCTGCATTTGCAGTTCGGCCTGAAAAAGATCCAAGAAAAGTTTATTAGTATCACGATAACTGTAATAGGTCAAATTCTTCAGCTGCACTGAAACTATTGGTGTCAATTAAACTCAGCAAAAGCCTAGTGCCATGAATCAGCAAATGGGAACTTACTAATTTTTAAGTCGTGTACAGATAAAGCAAAATATTACCTGTAAGGACTTGGTCAAATGCACCACACTGCGCTTTGTTGCTCCGTATGCAGCAAATCTACCAGGACGCAAAGTGGTAAATTCTCAAAATGGGATGATCATTCACAATTATAATCCATATCATGAGATTCATGACCAAGTCACTTATGAACCCAACCTGGGGGTCGGTCTTCCATCTGAACCAGCCCCATCAATATTAAAAATATGGCCACCACGAGGTTGGTCTATCATCATCTTCATTGCCTGTATAATAATTTGGCATGAGCATCAGGTTTCAATGCCATCGCCAATTGGTTTATATAGTTTTTACCTCTCGACAACATATCATCAATCCAAGGGTGTTTGTTGTTACAACTTCACTGCAATTTTTATGTGACTACATAAGTATAGTGACATTTGATCCACGAAATGAGAATTTTAGCTCTAAATCTCACATAAGATCTTCATCCGAGGTCTCTGCTAATGGTTTATAACTGTACGCATTCGACCCTGCATTATTAATCTGCATCAGTTTTTACGAGATCAGGCAAATCAGTAACGAGAGAGGGCAAGAATATTAACAATTAACAAAAGATAATCATGTGATCTTTCACAATATGTTGTTGTTTCAATCAAAAAGAGCAATAAGTTGGTTATACAACTTTTTTCTAGGTTGACACTTGGAATGGATAGGCTTACTAGGTAAAGTATTATCTAGAGCTGTATTTTTGATGGAATTTCTGGGAGTTTCAACTCATTGCCGAACATAGTGAGGTGTCATATCCGTGTGCTTTCTGGTGATATATTAAATCGTTAATAACTTGCTCATCTAATCCAGTATACAGCTAAACTGTACTACTGGACTCCCTATTTAGCATGACAATAAGACTCGTATCTATCAGTTACTACCATGCTATCAGTGTGATACATGGTTCATTCTTCATTCAGAGGTCCCATATAAAACCGTCCATTTACATTCAAAGCACTAGGCAGCCTTTTCCCGTGTTTGATCGTTCAAACAATCGATAAAGATCATAACAGAATGAAGTTGAAACCCTGCTAATTGACAGTCACAATCACCAAGCAGATATTATATATTCCTCAGAAAAGAGCACAAATATATTACCCATATATCAATGTAATTAAGATTTTTCTGAGCGAAGGCCACCAAGTTTTTAACATCCTGCCCATTCCGGACATCACATACAGTTCCCTATAAAGCGAACAGATAAGATACAATCAACATCTCTATGAAGAAACAGAAACTAAAATAAATGTAACGCTAGTGATAAGCTGCTAAAATGATAGAAACATTTTGGATCACATCAAGAAGGGGATTTACCCACACACGTTGTTCCCCAAATTCACCCCTAAAGCTTCTCACAGTCTCTTCTACTCGTTCACCTGCACATAACGGAAACATAAATGTAATAAAATGCAGGGACAAAACCAAGAATGACTACCCAAGACTAGTTCTCACATCATACTTCTTTTATCAAATGATCGTACAACATGTATAATAATACAAGTTTGAATATCAAAAATAGATAATCTACCTGATCTAGAACAAATGATGACATTGTCGCCAGCTTTTAGAAATTCTCTAGCTAATGCGTACCCAATTCCTGCAGAATTGCATTAAAATTCCAAAATAGAAAACAGTTACTCATCATCAACAATTCAACACACATTCTGTTCTTATCCACAATCTCCAAAAATCAACAGTAATCATACAGAGCTGAGAGCTGATCTGAATACCTTTTGTGGAGCCAGTGATGAGCACGTTGTACGGCGGCGCCATCGACTCTTGTTCAACCTTCACCTCTAACTTTCCACTTCCGGAAGCCGACGTGGCAAGGCATGAGCGCCGCCTGTGATGCGCGCAGCCGTACGAGCTGGTTAAGGGAAACCAATCGGAGTTGGAGGACACGTGGCGACGGTGGAGAATTGTGAGATTGCGACGAGGTGAAACGACGACGAATGGATACGAGGCGTAGAAGATGGAAGAAGCTGCCATTGTACTGGAGGAACAACGTTGTGGCTCCTAGAGACCATTTATCTCTCAAACAGTTGCTTATTAGCGACGAGATATTGTTAGCGATTGATGTTGTTAGTTGTTGGTAAAACCCTTCTTAATATTAATAAATATATAACACAAATTATAATATGCACTAAGATTAAGAGTTAGGTTCAAAAGGGACATGTAAGTTTCGTAAGACAGAACGATATGTTCTCAACCATTGATTTTGACTAATTCAGCGATAAAACATGAACATATACGTAATATAATTGTGTGGACGAGCGCTCATTTGCGACCCAGGGCTGACTTTACGAACCCGAGACCCAGTAAAGCACCGTTTGATTCCAAAAATCTTGCTTTTTTAATTTTTTTTTTTCCAAAAAAAGTCAAAACGAGTCAAAATGTAAATTTAATTTAAAAATGCTGATAACCTAAATTTCAAAACACATGTGCAAGAGTTCAAATGAACTGCACTCTAGTACTCTACTCGTCAGTTACCTGAAATCTGTCAAAGTGCTATTACGAAATCCAAAATTTGATAATTGAAGGTCAACAACTACTTTCATTCCTCAGCATATAAACATAATACATTCTTACAGAGAAAAACATCACAAATTAAGAACGCACACACACATAAAAACCATAGACCGCAAAAGCCTTTCGAAAGAGGATTAGTTGGTCATCGAGAAGAGGACCATACCTGTCGCCGCACACGCATCAAGAGATTGATGTTTGTAATCTCGGTAGAGAGGAAATCATAAGAAGCTATTTGGATTACTCGAGAGAGACAAGAGGATCTTTCATGAGGTTGATCGAGGTTGTAGTTATTTGGGAGATTGATTGAGAGACATTTTATGGACAATTCACTTATCAAGCGAGAATATGGATCCTTAATTTAGGGACATTAAGTCCGTATATTCAAGTGAATTGTAATATATGTCAGACTTCAGATACTATTGTGTACGCTTGTACTTACTCTATTAGTGAATTGTTTTTTGTTGACTTTTGGGAAACTGTTCACATTATGGACATTTGGTTACTTTAGTGGGCAAAGTTGTGTGTCAGTTACTTTATCAAAATGTTTTGCATTTAAGAAAAGCTTTCACAAATTGCATAAAGTCTTAATATTCCTCTAATTGGGATTGAGACTGAGTAAGCAATAAATTCACATAAAAAGTTGTCATAGTAGACTATCTGCTATGATAAAATTTTAAAATTTTAACTGAACTTACATGAATTATACGAGAGTTGAGGACACTTAAAACCAAAAATTAACAAAAATTAACTTTTTTAATATGTTGAAACTGAAAGTGAATGGCAAATTGTTTGTAAGGGGTAACGAATATTTACTTTGTCTACATATTTAATAGAATATGTATCAAACCTTAGTAACGACTTTCGATTTGACAAATCTTACGTGGCTTGAAACTTCATTGAAAAGCCTTATTTACGTATTAAGTGATACCACGGGAAAAGTTCAAGGAGGACGGATAAATATTTGTAAGAGTCTCGATTATTGATTAATAATAATCCAACGGATGAGATTTAAACAAAAAATAACCGTCAAAATCCAACCGGCCGTGTTTTTTGCAAATCCAACCGTCTAAGTAATTAAAAATCAACTTTAATCTCAACGGCCTAATTAGTCAAATCATCCTTCCTGATACTATCCCGTGCTACCACTTATAAATATTTATATTTGGAATTTGTGGTAAGTAGGAATCATCAAATTTTGAAAATAAAGGTGTGGAAAATAGCATTTAGTTCATTTCTCAATATAATAGTAAATACTGCTTTTAGTTTTCAATGCGTATTATTATTAAATATATTTCTAACACCACCTATAAATTAATATTACAATTCAAGAATTGTTAACATTTTGAATGGAGTTCAAAATGAATATAGAAACATATCTAAAATACTTCTTATTTTTTCTCATCAGTCTAAGTTTTATCTCCATCTCCAACGCCTATGATGTAACTGTGATGAATATGCTAGATTTCGGAACTGAACTCACAATTAATTGTTTTCACTATAGTCATTCAAAACAGGACTACGGCACAAAAGTACTTGAGTTCGGACAAAACTGGAAATTCGATATTAATGATAATGTTGCGGGTTATGAGACAGTATGTTGTAATATTAAATGGGATGACACATTTAAATATTTCTTTGCTTATCGTCATGAATTCGCAAAGAAAGGTTGCGGAGGTA
The DNA here is from genome assembly GCA_006409495.1 of Sedum album. Lineage (NCBI taxonomy): Eukaryota > Viridiplantae > Streptophyta > Magnoliopsida > Saxifragales > Crassulaceae > Sedum > Sedum album. The sequence goes on from QZGG01002539.1 coordinate 7,284, forward strand.
TGTGTCGATGGCAGATTAAGAAGGACATGCCTTACTTGATGGACTGGAGGGTTGGAAGATATTATCCCGGTTTTTACCATAAGGGAACTATTGAAAGGGAATGATCGGTGAAATTAAAATAAATGTAAATATTATAAAGTCGAACAATAATACCAAATGGCGATTTTAGTATTTTAAAAAAGGGTTAATTCCCCAAAACCACCCACAAAATACTTGATTTCCCCAAAACCACCCATAAAAAAAATTCTTTCCAAAAACCACCCAAACGTTACATAATCTTTTCAATTAACCACAAATAGTTAACGCGTGTATAACAAACGTTGAGTTATTAATTTAATCAATTTAATTAAATAAAAATTCCAAAACATAATCCACAAAATCCCTAACTTTCCATAACATTGCCGACACTCCAGATCCGTCCGTCGTACCGAGTGAAGCTCAGTGAAACTTCGATTCAATTCGATCCTAGCCATGAATGAAGGTTCTGAGGGATCGGTTGGTATGGAACTTCAATTTAGTGACAGTGAGTGTGAAGATAACCAAGTGTACGAAGACGGTCGATTTTGTGAAGGTAGAAGGTCAATTATGGATGGCTCCGGTTGCAATTTAACTGGTGGAGAATCAACAACTGGTGTAGGTAGATCAGTAGAGGATGAGCATAATTTTGAAGATGGTGGTATGGTTTTAGCGGAAGATTTAGAGCATTTTCAATGTATCGGTGGATTGTTGGATGATAACAATGACACTGAGATCGATGTAGCTGCTGAAGATTTTTGTGAGTCTTCTGATGGCTTAGATGAAATGGGTAAGGGTAAAGCAAGGTTTCAATATTTTAATCCGCTGATCGACTTTAAGAAGGATATTGAGTTCAGCCCCGGTATGTTATTTAGTTCGAATGATATTTTTAGGAAAGCTCTTAGACAGTACACAGTGCAAAGCGGTGGCGATTTTTATTATCTACACAATGATAAGAACAAGGTATCTGTATACTGTGTTAATAAATGTGATTGTCCGCTAGAACATAGTCGGAAAAAGTGTGTGTGCAATATCAGTAGGTGTGGGTTCAAAGCGTTGGGAAGAAAAGTTGCTGCTGATGGTACATTTCAGTTAAAGGAATTTCATGGAAAACATGAGTGTGGATGGCAAGAGAAGAACTCGAAGTTGAGTTCTGACTGGCTAGCTGATAAATATTTAGATAATTTTCGTGACGATCCTTCTTGGAAGCTTTCTGCTTTTATTGAAGATGTAAGGAGAAAGGTCGGAGTGGAAATTACATACAGCCAGGCTTGGAAAGCTAGATTTAGAGCTATGGTGAAGATTCACGGTGATGCAAGAAAGCAGTATGCAAGGATACATGATTATGCAGCAACCATTCGGAAATATAATGCTGGTTCGACAGTTTATGTCAAGGTTGACAATATGCATCCAGAGAAGCCACTTTTCCAGAGAATATATGTTAGTTTTGATGCATGTATTAGAGGTTTTAAAGAGGGTTGTAGACCTATCATTGGGATAGATGGATGTCATCTGCGTGGAGCATACTCGGGACAAGTACTTGTTGCTGTGGGTAAAGATGGTAATAATCAGATATTTCCAGTTGCATTTGCTGTGGTGGAAGCAGAACGTAGAGATACTTGGGGTTGGTTCCTCGACATTCTGCTGCGTGATATTGATGAAGTTCATTCCACATTTATGTCGGACAGACAAAAGGTAAGAATGTAGTTCACTTATTACCTGATTATTTATCTGTATTAGACAATTTAATTGCTTTTGTTTTTGTGCATATTGTAGGGATTAATAGAAGAATTAAATGCTCTCGTGCCTGCGAATAAATTAAGAGTCTGTGTGAGGCATATGTACAACAATTTCAAACAACAGTGGTCGGGAAGTGCTTTTTTTATTTCAGTGAATATGATGTAGGTAACTACTGTGAATTTGAATCAAGCTTTATTGAACTTTGTAAGCCAATCCATCTTTATCAATGGTTGATTGAAAAATGCAGGAAAATATTGTCGAGATGCAAGTGAATATGCGTTTCATGAGAGGACCAATTCAAACATCTTTAAGGCGTTCACCAAGAAACAAAGGTCCAGCCGCAAGCTTTATTAGAAAGTCACCAAGAAAGAAAGTGATGAATACTTCTACTTGAAAGCTGAACCAATATGTACTTCATTTCAGTTGCAACCCTTGTTATACTTTTGAAACTTAATTTCAAGGTTGTAATCAGACTTGTGTTTTTGTTGTGTAATGTAAGATATCTGATCAATGTATCAAACCTTTCTTGTGAAAACTTTTATGTAATCAGCAGTATGTTAATTTTTTATTAACTTCAGGTGATAACATGCTGCAGGAAATTTCTTTTTATCATGTAGAACTTCATTCACTTTCCTTTTGTTAGTAAACAATACCATGACAACAAGTACTTAGTCCATGAATATAAAAATCAGCAAGCCACAAAATTCAAACCTTTTTCAATGCCATACAAACAACAACAAGCTGAAGAAATACAAACTATTGTCAAGATTCAGTTTGCGGACAACATTACCATTACAACAATAGCCATGAAAACTATAGAAATACACATCACTATAATTTTAAACTTATAGCAGTACGCTACTTTTTTTGCAGATTCACGAAGACTCTCATTATCCAACTCGAGCCTTTTGTTCATTTTAACAATCTCGTTAATGACAACCTTCGCTCTTGGAGGAAATTCAGGATCCACCCACTTGAAGAAATCACACCTCTTCTCTTTCGATGCATACATACGACATCCCAAAAATCTTCTACCATAATTTTTAACAGTGCGAGCAGTAGAGTATTTCGCAGCATACCCACAAAAACATATCTCCATCTCCATATTCGATGAAATTGTTGATCTTGACATTCCTACAAGTGGTGCAAACTAATCAGCACACATAAATGTGACTTAGTTTCATCTTAAGTTCAAAAACTTTAACCAACCTCAGGAACAAATCATTTACCTCGATTAAAATCTCAAAATTGAGTGGATCTTGAGAAGACGATGACTTCGTCGGATTGTTCACCTCAAACACAGATCGTCGTCACTGTATCAATTGGAGAGCTTCGTCATGTCGATGCCTCTCTTTGGTGCTTACGGCCGATCTATTTTCGTGCAATTAGGGTTTGATAGAATTAGAAACGCGTGAATTTCACGATGACGCGCTTCAGACGGAAAATTAGACGCCGTGATAGATTGTGGTTAATTGAAAAGATTATGTAACGTTTGGGTGGTTTTTGGAAAGAATTTTTTTTATGGGTGGTTTTGAGGAAATCAAGTATTTTATGGGTGGTTTTGGGGAATTAACCCTTTAAAAAATTATGTTCATTTGTAATGTGTACCATTATTTATCGTATCTATAGTAGTCCATAAAGTTATTCATGATGTAATTTTTATAATGTGTTAATTAATAATAATAATTTATCCACATTTATAATTTCTAGTCACCACAATAAGTTTTTTTCAAATCTTTTTTTTAAAGGGATTATCGAAATTCACTCCTACCCATGACTCGAACCCGAGACCTAGTGGTCCAGGTAGTGGGTGCCTAACCACTAGGCCAACCCCACTTCGTCACCACAATAAGTGCATACAGTCAACCTAACAATATCTAGAGAAGACATCCAAGTGCAAGTAATACTATTGAGTTGGCCATTGTTGTAATATTCTATTAAACATTCAATACTGGAAAGGAATAGATAATGTTTAAGAGGAATATTTATATTTTTGCAGGAGCATAGGACATCATTTAAATCGTTGATTTTCATCAATTCACCATATGAAATTTAACCTAAAACTAACGTCAAATTTAACCGTCCGTGTATTTTGCAAGATTTTGTAAATATTTTGTATATAATAAGAGAGTTAGTATCTAGGGAGACATGTTAGGTACCTCGCGTCACCATATATTTGATTTTATCCTACAAAAGACACAAAAAACATCAAAAGACTCTCAATAGAATAAGAAACGAACAAAATATTAAGCGAGGATACGAGGATATTCGTATCAAGGTGTTGTTTGACCTGAAATGTAAATACTCAAATAAAAAGTAAATCTGACACATAAAGTTTTGTAACCCAGTTCAGCTCAATGTGAGCCTAATCAGGAGGCTTATCCTCCATGCCCAGTGAAAATAAATTCACTGTTGTTAGAACAGATTACATATGTAAGACAGACTCCCTCTCTGAACTACCACTATAACGTATTTTGAGTGAATAACCATAACAAACTCCGTCTGTGCCACTCTAGAGACAACTCCTCTGATTTCCATTCGACCGGCTCTTCAGTTTTGGTCGTTCTTGAGACTGTATTCAGCTTTCTGTTTAGCGTCTCCCTCTCAAACAAACTTTAAGCATCGATGTTGATAAACTTCATTGAGTTCACCTTCTTTGTATAAAATGAAGCTTTCTTCCTCAGCTGGGTTTTTTTCACCCTTCTTCTCTACCTCTCTGAATGTGTAGAATGTCACAATTTGCTCTTTTTCACACCGCTTTTAATTGATTCTTCAAGTGTGCTTTTAATACACATGTCTCATCATGTCATCATCATGTCGACATTATGCCATCATCATGTCATCTATAACGTTATGATTCAGCTATGGTAACAGTCAGCTTTAACTTTTGGAAAGTTGACTTATTCTGGTATTTATTGTAGGCGGATTTTTAGGGATTTCGTAATCTTGTATCCTTCTGTCCTTGTGCAGGTTTCTATTCCAGATCTTGTCGTCGGCTGTCTAGAGCAGCTGTTGTACATATATGAGATATTTGTATGTTTTACATATTTTTTGCCAATTTATTTTTTGCCAATTAAGCTTATGCCACATTTTTCTTACAACATGATTTGTTTGTCTCGTAAGATATACTTTATGCCACATGCACAAAATTGTACATGTTGCATAAATCGATGCAACGAGGGTTAAGCAACGTTCACGTATGCAACGACGGGTCGTTGCGTTTCATTTTAAGCCATGTTTTTAGACTATAGACCACAAATTTTCTAACGTTGCATAAGGGGTAAAATGGTGTAGTGTATTGCACATCTTTGGTGGATAATATATTATTTACAGTGTCGATATAGCTTTGTCATTATCGACGCCATTCGATTTTAGTTTCGCTTTCGACAATAGCAATTTCTTCAATATAATTTTACAGATCGAGAGACAAGTAGATCGTAAAGGGTGTTGTTGATGCTGACATTGGAGCCAATCCTTCTAGTTTTTGACAAGAAGCATTTTGTCACATATCAAATGATACATCAATATGCTGACAGCGAAGTTTGAAGGGGAGAAAATGATGAGTTCAAATTGATATCAAATTGATTCCTTTGGCGTCTGTTGGTGATTTGAAGATGTTTATTTGAAGATAAAGGGGATTATCCCACGTATTTGGCTGAGTTTAAGACTAAGGCTCGACGAGGAGGGGTGTTACTGATTAGGGACAAGCAAAATTATGGGGCGGTGGGCGGTGGTGTGCTAATAAAGAAGGCATCAGCATCGCGGAAAATTAGGATCTAATGTGACCTGATACCGTGTTAAAAATAAAAGAGAATGTGAAAAAATATTTAATACCTATTTAAATAGGTATCTTTATATCTTCTGACATGATACTTATTTAAAAAATTAGACAAATGCATTTAATATGATTTTTTGGCAAATGAAAAAACTATAGTTTGATTGTTCTTTCAAAATAAGCACAGCTGATGTTGTGTTAAAGATTTATTATGTTTTAACTTTGACAAATTAAATTATTATGAATGGATACTATCGTCAAGATATGCACGAACGATTTCATATTTCCGAGAAAGCCAATTCATCTGCCAAACTGTATTCTTCCTTAAATGCCACCAACATCTTCGTTTGCAATTTTTTGAATCGAGTTCATGATCATAAGCAACGAAAGATTTACGTTTGTCATCCAATATAAAATCACAAATGACTTGTTTTATTTCTCTTCTGACGATCCAAATGCTAAATTTCAAACCACGTCTAAAGGGAAGTATTTTGTTGCCATTGTTTATTGTTGTGCCATTATCATTATAACAATTAATTATAAGGTCTGCTTTGAAGCCTATCATATTTCTCAAATGAAAAGATACAGCCCTAGAAAGGATGGAAAAAATAGAGCTCAGAATACAAATGTATACAAGTGCTATTGCTTTATTATTCATTATGAGTTTTATTGTGAATAAAGATGTATGCAATGTCATTTTTATACAAGTCCATGATGATATCATACACGTTGAAAACCTAAACATGATTTAATTTTTTAAATTTTGGATGATTTTATTGGGCACATGATAAAGTTCAAGGGAGACCACATATATTATGTGAGACGGTGAGACATGATCATCACCGTTGATTTTCATCAATCTGACGGTTGATATCACTAATTGCCATACTCAACCTCTCCACAAATTTTGCATATTAATTAATAAATTTAATTTGATTGTAAATTAATCACAGCCATCGAATTTATGAAATCAACAGTGTCTTACTATTTTACATTTACTTGTTGTCCTTCAAGATCTCAACCCCTTGGTGCACAATTTTTAATTTTGTAAGGTGTATAATTAATTAATTATAGTGAAACGATTTGATTTGGATGAATGTTGATAACATATATTTAAATTACCTCTAATTTCTAGAAGTGATTTTCCATTTTACCCTTATTTATATATTCGAGAATATAATTTGAGTGTGCATATTTTATTTTATTTTATTATAATTATGTACCTAAATTTTAAATGTTCGTATAAATCAATTGCGCAAACTAAGGAGAGAAGAATGTTGTACAGATTGTGGAATAAGTAAGAAATATGGTTTATTCCATTATTTCAACAGATCAAATAGTATATAATTAGAGTGCCATAAGAAAGTTTCATCATGAACTTCTTCAAATCAAAGTTCGGACTTTACGAATATCCAAATTACTGTTTTGACAATTAAATATGATAAAAGTGGTAATATCCAAATAACTTTAAGAACTAATTTTTCAGAAATTAGTCATGGGCGGCTCAACTGATAGGATCGCTTGTTAGCAGTAAAGACTAGGTCTAAGACTTGTTAATGACTAAGACTTAGTTAGCAGGTACTTGTTCCTCAGAAATGTAAATGCAGCGGAAATTCATCTAATGATTACTTTTATTAATCAATAGACTGTACAAGCGTTACAATATCTGTACAATAGTGTCTCCGACTATCAAAAACAGTCACCTTAGCCTGAAGGTTAAAAACCCACAATCGTGACTCTTAGGACAAGTTCCTATGCCCTGCACGCACTTGGTGTACGCTCCGTTACTTCTGAAAATCAACTTTCCGACAATCAGAATGTGCTTGCACGCTTGCTTGCGACTCTCTCTGCAATTCTTCAGACGTTGTCAGTTGGTTTGGAAAGCAAACTCTTTGGTTTACACCCTCGTGTAACCGCCGAGTGTAACCACCATGTAACCACCACAATCTTCAACTTCCTTTGCATTGTGTGTCTTCTAGATGTCCAGCAGTTGCTTCGACTTATCTACTCACACTTTTATCATCATCATGATTCCATGCATATCTCAGTGTAATCCAGGTTCATGTCCCGTATGTAGTCAGTTAGGACCATGTCCTCTGCACACTCAACTCAATTATAAGAAATGTGTTGTCATCATCAAAACTCACCATGGGAACCATGTGTCAACAATTTCCCCCTAAACCTATGCACAGAAACATATAATCAGAACAAGAACATACACTTGGTCTTGTTCCCCCTAAATTAGTACCCCCTATACTTCTTCCCCCTTTTGGCATCATCAAACAAGGTAAAGCATATCAACAGATAAACCACAAGTATGAAACAACCAAAAATGCAAACAAAATAAATTGCACATTACTAAACTTCAAAATTAAATGTAAATTATCTTGATTTGCTGGGAAGAGAAAAACATAAAGTTCAAACAATAAAGGGATTTATTTGGTAGGGATGGAAGGAAGGGATGAGTTCATGATGGTCTAGGTACTGGCATTCACCATATCAGGGCACTCAGACTCTGTCCTGAACTGCCTTAAGTACCACTTCTTTGAGTTCCTGGAACTCCTTCTCCAGATCCTTCATCTCCGAGGACATCTTCCTCAACTCAACTTTGACTAAACCCACATTAATATCTAATTCATTCAACCGCACCTTCAGGTAGTCATCCGGAGGAGGCACATATCCATCAGAGTCCTCGTCATTACCTTCCACAAACTTTCCTTCCATCTTGGCAGTGTCCTTTATCCAGCCATCATCATCAGTAAATATCAAGCCCATCTTCTTGAAGTCACTCGGATTGAAAGTCCTTACTACGGAGACTTCGTCCTCATAATTTTTGTAAACTTCATGATACTGGAGGACTTTTTCACAATCCGGGCGTATCCGACTTGCTTCATCTGGCTTAAGTAACCCATCTGATTGATGATCATTTTGGAAGGTTGATCGGCTCTTTCTTCAGGACCTTGTCCAATAGCAGAACATCTTCCAACTGGACAAAGCTAGTCTTTGACCCTCTTGGCAGCAAGTTTGTAACCATTATCTTGTGGAGGACTTTGACCTTGGCTGACATGTACTTTGAAGGTACTTTTCCTGGTTCAGAAGTACCGCATACTCTCTTTTGAACCACATACCTATCCTCTTCATGTTTCGGCCACTGTCCCTTGATCCACTCCCCATATCCTTTATGAGGAATGCCGAGAATGGTTGACAGCTCCTTGCTGGAAATAGTCAGGTCCTCTCCTCCGATGACAAAGTCCAGATGGACATTGTTTCCTTTGGCTGATACGGAGAGCTGAGAATAGAACTCCAATACTGCTGATGGACTTACCAACTCGTCCAAATCAAACAGGCTTTCCCACTCCTGATATTCTAACAGGTCCAAGACCTCCTCCAGTTTCTGCTCCTGCAGAAACCTTACTGAACACTCCATGTCTTCCAAGATCTCCTTTTTGGCTTCTGCTTCTTAACCACCGAGCATCCTCATCAGTCTCATAGTCATCAACCACTTTGTTCTTCTTCCTTTTGATAAGACAGACTTATCGGCTGAATCTCGTCCCCACAGACTTAGTCCTCTTGTGCTTAGGAGTCTTGGTTGGAGCTGTACTGAGACGATCACTACATCATCGTCACTGGAACTTGGACTGACTTCCCTTTTTCTAAACCTTAGCAATCTTGCTGCTCTTGCAAGATCCTCATCAACATCCTGTTGATTTCCCATCAGCTGCACCTCAACGAAACCCATCCACACTGGATTTCCCAAACCACCGTCATCACCAGCGACGTTCTCCACAACGTCCGCAACATTATCAACAGGCGCAACATTACCAATGCATCATAACTCTTAATAATGATGCAACAGCTTCATCCGATTCAGAAATCAAGGTTCAGAACCTTACCAGAATCCTTTTTGCTCACCCATCGCCGTTCGCAATCTCTATCCGTGCATGTTCCTTCTTCAACACGGATTCCATCTCCGTCGATGATGGTGGAGCATAACGACTAGGGCTCGCGACAGATCTTCAACCTCTGAGGCAGCAATAGCGGCGGTGTTGTTGTTGACGGTGTTGGAGGCCATTGAGTCAGCTGCGGTTCTTGATTTCGTCGATTAGGGTTTTGGAAGGTGAAAGGCTGAATTTGCGGTGAGAGGTTATCTTCTCGAATTATCCTTAAATTCCTTTGGTTCAAATTCAAAATTCAAACCAAATCAAATCATAACTCCCAAAACGATTCGGCTACCCAAGACCAAAATACACGCATCTCATTCCACCTCCCAATCAATCCAATGACTGCGCAGGACTTTGACACCTTTTCTGACAAGCATTAAACCACTGAGACAATACCTTTAAATCTGCTCAACTGTCAAACCTGGTCATTGTCCTGAACAAGTGAATGCTGTACCCGACCTTATCATGAACTCCACAAGGGACATTGTGATGGTTTGGCTTGACCGTAAGGGTCTATAGTGCGAACATCACAATTCAAACACTCATAAAATCACACAAAACGTACCTTTGAGTATTTGGCTAAGGAGGCTGGGTACACTTCCTTCATGAGGCTACTGAGGATCAAGATCCGGAAGGTACTTGGCTAAGAAACAAATACAATCCACGCAAAAACAAGACAATTTCACCTTTAATCAAGAAGTAAAGCATGCAACCATTCTATTCACACATAGGCAGATTCACATACTTTAGGATATATGTATCAATGCTTACCCTTATTCTAACCAATCATTGAGGGTTAAGTTTAGAGATACCTCACTAGGTAGAAATCATACCAAGTGCCATCCTGAACTTCTCGAATGTTTCCCTGCATAGAGCTTTGGTGAATATGTCCGCGACTTGTTCCTCAGTCCTACAAGTCTCCATAGAAACAAGTCCCTTCTCTACACAATCCCTTATAAATGATGTTTAATCTCAATATGTTTCATTCTACTATGATGTACTGGATTCTTAGCTACACATATAGCACTAGTATTATCACAGTAAATAGGGATATGATCAAAGTAGAGATTGAAATCACTTAGCTGATTCCTTAACCAAAGGAGTTGTGCACAACATGCTCCGCAGCAACATACTCAGCTTCGGTTGTGGAAAGAGCTACCGAATTCTGCTTCTTGGACCCCCATGAGACAAGACAAGGTCCAAGGTACTGAGCCATCCCGGACGTTGACTTCCTATCACATCTGTCCCCGGCATAGTCAGCATCAGTGTATCCCTCCAGTGTCAAGGACTTATACCTCGGATACCACAGAACAAGGTTCTTGGTCCCCTTCAAGTACCTCAGGATCCTTTTCACAGCTTTCACGTGTGTTTCTCTTGGATCGGACTGGTACCTGGCACAACACAAACACTAAACATAATGTCAGGTCTACTTGCTGTTAAATACAGTAGTGAACCAATCATTCCTCTGTAAAGTGTTGGATCTGCCTTTGGAGAGGTTCATCCCTGGACAAGGAACTGCTGTCGAACTTGGAGTAGCAGAGGGCTTTGACTGATCAAGTCCATACTTTTTCACTATCTCGGACAAGTACTTGGCCTGATGTATCTGAGTCCCATTCTCCATTGCTGAATCTGAAGTCCCAAGAAGTAGGTCAATTCCCCGACCATACTCATCTCAAATTCACTTTCCATAAGCTCAGTGAACTTCTTCACCAATTCATCACTGGTTGAACCGAAGACAATGTCGTCGACATAGACCTGAACTACCAACAGATCCTTCTTTGTCCTCAGAAGAACAATGTCTTGTCCACTGCTCCTCTCTCATATCCATGAGCTATTAGGAAATCTGACAACCTTTCATACCATGCCCTTGGTGCCTGTTTCAACCCATAAAGTGCTTTGTCGAGAACATAAACATGGTCTGGATGGACTGTGTCCTCAAAACCTGGAGTCTGTTTCACATAAACTTCCTCCTTCAGGTTCCCGTTCAAGAACGCTGTCTTCACGTCCATTTGATGGAGCTTGAATCCATGTTGAACTGAATGCAATGAGAAGTCGGATGGCTTCTAACTTGCCACCGGTGCGAAGGTCTCATCGTAATCGATGCCTTCTTGCTGATTATACCCTTGTACAACCAACCGAGCCTTGTTCCGACAATGACTCCCTTCTCATCCTTCTTGTTCCTGAACACCCAACGAGTACCAATCACCTTTCTCTTTTCTGGTCTAGGTACAAGTCTCCAAACCTTATTCCTCTCAAACTGATGCAGCTCTTCTTGCATTGCCTGAACCCAATCTGGATCCTTAAGTGCATCTTCTACCTTCTTTGGCTCAATCAGGGATACAAACGCAGTCTGGACTTGTTCCCCCTGAAACGCTGCATAGCAATAGTAATCCCGAAGCCTGACATTTGGTTGTCTTTCTCTAGGATTTCTTCTCAACGGAACCACATCTCCAATAACTTCCTCTACTGGATTCTGATCGTTGTCACCATCCTCAGCTACCTGATCCTGATCAATAGGCTGGACTTGTTCCACCTGCTGTTCCTCTGGGACAGGTATCTGAACTGGATTCTCAACAACATCCACTGGATCTCATCAACACCCACTTGTGCTGGATTCTCGTCGCACCTCCTTGTGCTGGATAACCAATGATTCCTTCAGCATGGAACACATCTGGTCGAGCTAATACAAAGATTCCTCTGCTGGTTCCTGTTGGACTTGGTCCTCAGCAGGCTTCCTTGGCATGACATTCTCGTCAAAGACCACATGTACGCTTTCCTCCATTTTCTGAGTTTGCTGATTGTACACCTTGTATGCCTTACTGTGAGCTGAATACCCTACAAATATACCTTCATCACTCCTTGGATCTAGCTTTCCTAGCTGATCCTTCCCGTTGTTGTGAATGAAGCACTTACACCCGAATACTTTCAAGTGAGAAATGTTGGGTCTTCGTCCTTTCAGCAGCTCATACGGAGTCTTGTTCAATTGGTCTCAAATAGGCTCTGTTCAACACATAACAAGCTGTATTCATTGCTTCTCCCCAAAACCTCTTAGGCAGGCCACTTTCCAGCAACATAGTCCTGGTCATATCCTCCAGGGTCCTGTTCTTGCGTTCCACTACCCCATTCTGCTGTGGAGTCCTTGGCGCTGAAAAGTTATGATAAACTCCCTGACTGGCACACCAGCTGATGAAATCTGCATTGTCAAACTCAGTACCATGATCTGATCTGATACTTTTAAGTTTCTGACCCAGCATTGTTTCCACAGCCTTGACCCAAACCTCAAACTGATCAAATACCTCAGTCTTGGAAGAAATGAATATTGTCCATGTATACCTCGAATAATCATCAACCAAAACGAACACATACTTGTTACCTCCAATGGTCTGAGTCCTCATAGGTCCACAAGTCCATATGCACTAACTCCAAAGGTCTGCTGGTACTGACTACATTCTTAGGCTGAAATGAGGTCCTGGTCTGCTTGCCTCTAGTACAAGGAACACAAACCTGATCAGGTACATGACTCACTTCTGGTAACCCACGAACCAATTCCAACCTCTGAAGCTTTTTCATCAACCTGAGATTCACATGACCTAGACGCCTGTGCCATAAACCTGAATCATCTGCCTTTGAAGACAAACATAGATACTCGTCTGGGTCAAAGTCCGGATCAGTCATATATACTCCATTTTCCATGATGCCTTTGAGAAGAATCTTTCCTGTTCTTAGAGACTTCACATAGCACTCATTAGAAGTAAAAACAACTTTATTATTACTATCTTGACAAGTTGATAAACACTAAGTAAATCAAACTTTAAGTTCCGAACCAAACTACATTATCTACACTAACTTTCTTATTTAACTTAACCATACCTGTGCCTAGAATTTCACCTTTACTTCTGTTTCCAAAGGTAATTAAACCTCCGGAATGTTGTTGTAGAGAAGAGAAGTAGTCCACCTTTCCAGTCATGTGGCTGGAGCATCCACTGTCTACATACCATGGACCTGTTCCTCTCTCTACCTGCACAGAAATGATTAGTTCTTACGTACCCAAATTAGCTTAGCCTTTTTGGGTTTCAAGTCAGCACTGTTAACACTAGAAATGTTCTTTGGAGAATTTAAAACATCAGCTTTGACAGACTGATTCTGTCCGGTACATGTCCCCTGCTTTGGAAACTTTCTGGCATGACAGCTTTTCCAGAGATGACCTTCCTTTCCACAGTGGTAACAGATTTTCCTCTTTCTGAAATCCACTTTATTGAACTCAGCAACCTTTTCCTTCTGTTTGTTGAGGTTGATCCCAGCTGGTCTTTGTCCTAGAGCGCTTTTTGCCCAAATATGATATCCTTTACCATATGTCCTTGCCTCGTCATGAGATCCACCTTCACCCGTGGAGTCTCCTGGGTTCACCAGCACTTGGACCTCTCTTCAGAATAGTCACTTCACCATAACCTAGTCCCGGTTTAGGTTTCTGAACTCTGGAACTGTTCCTTCTAGTCATAGGTTCTTGAACCTGCAAAACAGCTTCTCGTTTTCGAACGAGCTCATTCTGAAGTTGCCGTATCTTGGCAGACTTCTTCTCAATGACAACTTCTTGCTTTTCAACAAGGTTAGACAATTCATCATTCTTATCACAAAGCCTTCTATAAATAAGAAACATTAAAGTAGAATGTGATGTATATTTAGATGAATCAGAAGAAGAAGAATCTACCTCAGAGATGATTCTTCCTTCCTTCTGGAAGATCTAGACAACTGTCGAGGTCACTGTCCTCATCTGAATCACCCAAGTTGCTATCATAGCTTTCTGTCTTTCTGTTTCTCATCCGGTTTGTCATCCTTTGACTTCTCCTTGTCAGCTTTATCCTTTTCTTTCTACAATCTCTAGCAAAGTGTCCCTTTTTCTTCAATCAAAAACTCATCATCCTTACCGGCGGTGCGTTTGGAAGACGAGTCCTTTGAACCAAGTTTCTTACTTGCGATCTGCAAAGCCTTGGACAACAATGCCATGTCTGACTTATCATCGGATTTCTCATCGGATTCCTTTTCTTTTCCTTTTCCTTTGCCCTTACCGTTCGAGGACTTAGACTTCTCCTTGTCTTTGTCCTTTTCACTGACCAGTGCTATCTGCTTCCCACCCTTCTGAGGTTCACGTCCCTCAAACTTACATTTCTCTATAAGCATGTTACTTTCCAGCTTTGAGACTAGTTCCTCAAGAGTAATCCTCTTAGTATCAGGGAGAGCAGCTAGGGTCCTTGATATGTTATCCCATGCTGGACTAAGTCCTTGCAGAAAGTGGTGAGTAACTTCCCATTGCTCAAGTTCCTTTCCCAATCTGGACAGTGTAGACAAACTTCCCTGGAACTTAGAATGATAGTCATGAAGCGACTCATCCTTTCCTTGACGAAGGTTATTAACTTCATCTGAGCGGTAATGATCCTGTTCTTCTTCACATCACCAGAACCTTCATAAATCCTTTTAGAGCATCCCAAACTTCTGCGGGATCTTTATACATCATGACCTTGTCCAGATCACCAGGTTCAAGTGCAGAATGCAGAACTTTCATAGCCTGAGCATTTTTCTGGAGTTTCTTGTAATCTGCAGTGGTGTAAAAAGCCCTGGGTTTCTCTTTAGTTGGATCAGTATCATCCTGGATGATTTGACGGCCCTGTTCAATTATCTGCCAAACTTCTCCGTCCAGTGCGAGGACATGTTCCTCAAACCGAATTGCCCATGACGCATATTCTCCACCTTCAGCTTTGGTGGAGTAGCAAACGAGTCTCCTGACATACCTGCAATGCTCAACAAGATCTAGAACCAGCGGCTCTGATACCAATTGATAGGATCGCTTGTTAGCAGTAAAGACTAGGTCTAAGACTTGTTAAGGACTAAGACCAAGTTAGCAGGTACTTGTACCTCAGAAAATAAATGCAGCGGAAATTCGTCTAATGATTACTTTTATTAATCAATAGACTGTACAAGCGTTACAATATCTGTACAATAGTGTCTCAACTATCAAAAACAGTCACCTTAGCCTGAAGGTTAAAACCACAATCGTGACTCTTAGGACAAGTTCCTCTGCCCTGCACGCACTTATGTACGCTCCGTACTTCTGAAAATCAACTTTCCGATGATCAGAATGTGCTTGCACCTTGCTTGCGACTCTCTCAGCAATTCCAGGTAGTTCAATGCATAGAGATTCTTTGGTTTACCCATACGAGTAACCACCGTGTAACCGCCATTGAACATCACAATAACTTCCTTTGCATTGTGATTCTTCCAGGTGTCCAGCAGTTGCTCCAGCAGTTGCTTCGACTTATCTACTCACTCTTTTATCAGCATCATGATTCCATGCATATCTCAGTGTAGTCCTGGTTCATGTCCCGTATGCAGCCTGTCAGGACCATGTCCTCTGCACACTCAATTAAATATGAGTAACGTGTTGTCATCATCAAATCAACATGGGGACCATGTATCAACACCTTGGCACTTCATTAGAATAGCCAAATCCCCACAATCCTCCTCTTGAACTCCTTTGATTGGTGTTCCTTTCTTTTGGGTTCCCGACTGGGGCCTTTTTTATCATCCATCCGAATACATCGTTCTCGCTAATTTTCATATAAATTGCATATTTAATTGAATTTTGAAAGCAAAAAGATAAGGTTATAAGGTTAATTATTCTGTTTAAATAATATATTTATTGAAATAATCGAAAAATAATAAAAATGTTATTTTTGAAATATGAGTATTTTTTAAAAGACTTAATGAAAACATGGTTATTATGATAAATATTAAGAGGATTTTAATTTTGTACGTTTTACTGTAAGTTTTTACATATTTTTATACATAATCAGGAACAAGATAAAGGTGGAAATTACATATAAATCAGGTGGCGTTAAAAGTGGTTTTATAATATAATAAAAACGAAATTACTAATCAGATAATATTTAAATCAGTTGGAAATTATAGTGAATTTAAATTAGGATATTCATTTTGGAAACAAAAATGTTTTTTAAAGATTTAGATGGACACCAACAAACAATGTTTAAGGTTTGGGTAATGGCGTCATATATACCACTTTTTTAATGTTGGCATCACGTGCAGAACATTTCAAATGAATAAAATGTTGTCAACTAGAATTCCTATGGATCTCATAAGGCACTTTTCTAGTACCCATTAGATAGCAACATATTAAGGTCTTATTTATTTCTGGATAATTCAACATGTAGCAGCAAACTGGTACAATGGTATCCTAATCAGTCTAACTCGAGCGTAGTAGTAAATTCCCCTGCGGTTCAAAGCTTGAACGGTCTTGCATTGTTCACTGCATGCTGCAGAAAAAGAAGACATATTTACTATGATCGTTAATATCTTAACGACGATTTCTTGAATTGTAAATTATCTAATGCATGCACTTACGTCATGAACAGCTTCTCTCAAATATGCAAGTTGTTCTTTTGAAACTGTCCTCACCTGTGAAAGTATATTCTTGAATTAGGACTAAATGTAGAGCATGTAAATTGTGTAATATTCAAAGTGTTTTTACCCTTTGGTTAATGGTCCAAATGACACCTTCTGTGCATGGAGGGATGGTTAATGACCCAATGTATCGGTAGAATCTTTGTCCGGCCACTCTGATCTCATTCGGATCAACCATCTTAAGACCCTTCACTTCTTTATCAGAGTGTCCTTCCATCATCAGTGAGACATTTTTTAACAGCTGCTAAGATTATTTATTTTTGTTAATATAAATTTTAATCTCCGAAAGTATTTACGCTCAAAGATTGAATAATTTACCTCGCAAAGGAAGGGATTAGTTCGTCCGAGATTGTAGAACATTCCAACTACAGCCAGCTTGTGCACTGCCTTGGGATCATCTGTCTTGTGAACCATGTGAAGTTCCATATCATACCTGAAATACATATATGCCAAAAATAACACGTTATAGAAGAAGGAAAGCTTAGTGTACGTAGTTGTCTTAAACGTTTACGTAAACTGGTATAAATTTGTAACACACAAGAGCACATGATTCCAAGAAGTCTATAGTTATAGAATGGCATCACCTTCATGGAAAAACTCCAAAACATTTATTCAGTTTTAGAACCAAAACTTATTCGAGAATATAGATTCTTGTGGCCAGTTGGAATAATAAAAAACCTGATTGAATCAATTGGACTTAGCAGAGGGAAGTGTATGTTTTTAAGAATGAGTATAACATTTATATTATTCATTACCATTCCATTACAATTATATTCAACATCAAATTTAAGTAGTAACAAAAACTCTATAAAAATGCTAAGTAGAGATTTGTGACCTTTTGCCATTAACAGTGTGCTCAGAAGGAGAGTGCCAGTGTGATTGTGTGAGATTATATATGCTGCCATTTATTCTGATCCATCCTGCATTGCCCTCCCATTCAACCTGCACAAAATAACATCATTTTAAAACAACATGGATATTGAGGAAACATGTTTTACCACATTATGTATTATGTCTTCTACTTACAGCAATGTCGTGACCTCGGTTCTTGATTTTGGCCTTACAAGACCAGTACTGTCTATGTAACCCACCCATTTCAGGGATAATCTCAACTCTCCGGCTATTCAAATCAATCGGTGACTGGTGATCGCCTTTCTTACAAGCTGCCCACTCTTTTTTAAGATCTCCCCATTTTGTAGGACCCTTTTCACTCCCCTCTATGTAATCAAACTCCCTCTCATCCTCTAAAATCCACACATTATTTCATCACTCATAATTATGGAAATATTAATCTCTAAACAATTAGAACAACAAACTAACACAGACTGAATACTAATAATGCTTACCAACTTCTTGAGCTTTGAGTCTGGAAGAGAGGCAGAGAAGGAGGAGGCCAAATGTCAAGATTTGATGATAGATAAAATTCATTTTAGTTAAGAGAGATGAATTCCAAAGCTCAACTGCTTTTTCAACTCTCTAAAAAAGGTTGTTACAATCCCAAAATCTGAATTGTGATCACGAGGATAAAATATTATTGGATAAAATACTACGTTATACTTTTAGGGTGTGTTCACTTCGCCGGAATGGAATCACTTGGAATGGAATGAAAGGATGAATCTAAAATGAAACTATGTCCAAATTCACCATTCCATTCCCACGAAATGCATTCCATTTCGGCGAAGTGAACACACACCATTAAAGAAAATATCAGGTAATATTAAATAATAATATAACTAAAATAAAAACGTTTAACTATAACATAAGATGCATGTCAACTATAATGATTTTTATTGTCATGAAAAATTATGCACAATGCCATATCATTTTTTGGAATTAATCTTTTTTTGAAATCACATCCTGCACATTGCTTTGAATATATAGAGTATTAATTATGAGCAAAAATAGATGTAAAGGTGTTAAACAACGTAGCAAGCTGTCACATTATTCTTGCGCAACATGAAAAATCTATGCCATAAGGAGTACATGATCCCAATGTGACAGCAAATAGTCTTCGATTGCCATGAAAAATATGATAGTATTTGCTAAGTCACAATTTATGAATTTACTTAATCGGGAAAAGAGCATGCATGCAATGTACTTTGACGACTTAATTACACGCACGTCAAGTGCTCAATTAACTTTCTTTTTACGATGAGTTTCAGCTACAACCTTTTCAGTCGTAAAGACTACCTAGAGTCCACAAGAAGCTTGCAAGACTTAATTATGGACTTTTGGCTTTTAGTAGTCCGGACCTGAGAGAAGATATTACTATTAAATCAAGTCACGGTGTGTAATTTGCTTCATGGCCAGCCAGTCTTGATAAGTATCACACAAAAAGGATGCAATCTTTTGAATTTTCGCAATGCAGATAGTAGTACCGATGCAACTTGGGGATCATGTTTTAGGAAGGTCATTAAGAATTATAATCACATCTGTTTGGGACATGTACCCCAGTGAGTTTTGATGATGACAACACTTGACTAATATCTGAGTTGAGTGTGCAGGTACATGTACCTGACAGACACAGATGAGGAACAAGAACCTGCGTTGGACGCAGTGGGACTTGAAGTCACAACAGTCCGAAAACAAGTCAAACGTCAGTTGAGAAAAATGTGGGAAGACGTTGAGGCTGACACACATGACTTGGAAGAGACTTGAGCTCGTGGGAGATAACAAACTAAGTCAAGTTGGAGATTTTCACGGGAAGACATGGAGCTGAATCTGAGGAGTGGAGTAGTGGGTAACGGTCATGTTGGTAACCATCCCTATAAATACTCATACAAGGAGCAGCTCATATTTGGCGAAACTACTGGAGAAATCAGTGGTGAAACTCGAGGTTAATCACACCCAGAGGATGTGACACCCAACAGGTTTAGATACTTGAGTGAGCCACAACATGTGCATCAAGTACTGTGATCAGAGGTTAGCAACCACAGGAGGTGGTTGCATACTTGAGTAAGCCACATCATGTGCATCAAGTACTTTGATCAGAGGTCAGCGACCACATGAGGTGGTTGTCTCAGGGAGATATCACAGGAGGTGATGGTCTCAGGTCAGCGACCATAGGAGGTGGTTGTCTCTAGGAGATATCACATGAGGTGATGGTCTCAGGTCAGCGACCACATGAGGTGGTTGTCTCAGGACAGACATCACAGGAGGTGATTGTCTTCAGGTACCACAGGAGGTGGTTGTCCAGAGGAGGACTTGTCGAAGGACCTGTCCCAGAAGAGTTTCGAGAGCAATATCTGTCATTACTCACTTGGCATTGAGTTAGAGATCTGCTGATGATACTCATTATTTGAGAGGGACTTGTCGAGGGTTCGGAACCTGAGGGACTTGTCTCTGGGAGTCGCGATTGGTGGTCCGGGATCATCAGGTATATGTGACTTGTGTGTGATAGTTGGTAACACTATTGCATGTGTACGAATTGTAAGTATTTGTACAGTCTATTGATTAATAAGAAAAATCTTTAGACGTATTTCCGCTGCTTTATATTATGAGGTACTTGAACATGCAAACTTGGTTTAGATCCTTAACAGTTCCTAGACTTTGTGAGGTACAACTAATCACGGTCCTAACAACATCAGAAAAATCTGAAAGAACCTTTTCAATTATTGATAAGAAACTTGTAGTTCTACAAGTGTTAAATAGAACTTTTCTCAATAATTGTTGTGATAAAATTTGAGATGACATATTAGGAATTTTTCGAGTGGAACATAAGCATTAAAAGTAAATATTTTATATATTATTTGATATCCCGCTTTGGGATAATGCGTCCGTAATTTGAGGTTACCCGACTTTAACTTGTCCGTAACTGCAACAAGCTTTATCTATTGTTTCACCTTTAACTCAAATCTCCTCAACAACTATGTCTCCAAGATCTATGACTCCAAGATCTATGACTTTGCTGATGGTGAAAATGTTTCTCCTCATAAAAACTTGTTCTTCTTCCTTGATAAGAGAAAATATTCTCATATATCAACAAATGTTGTTCCATCGCCTTTACTTGACTTTCAAGTAATCTTACAGAATGTCAAGCTTCGCTGCTGGTTTGTACTTTGCATCTTTGCTGCACTGCGTATGTCACAGACACTCTTCGTCACCTGTTACCCATCTTTAAATTCTAGATTCTCAAGTTTTGTGTAAATTGCATATTTATCTTATTTTGCCACAAGTATTGCATTTTGCATGTATACAATGGTACTCATTCTTTATTATTTTAATATGTGAATATGTCCATACAAATTCATTAATATATTGTTCGCACAGGAATAATTTATTTATTACTACAGTACTTCGGTTCAGGGATGGCTCGAGGCACTTGAGGGCCTAAATCAAGTACTGAAATTAGGCCACTTTCTTATATGATTTTTTAAATGAACCCTTGAAACGAGATTAAATGAACTATTAGTTTGTAAATTAAAGCTTCTTTAATTCTAATTTTTTAAAAAATTAGTTACCTTTGAGGCAGGGCTTCGTTTGCCTCTGTGTTGGGACGGCCCTAATCCAGATTATATGGTTAAATAAAAGGGATTATTGTCGAAAACCACCTCTTATAGGGCGTAATTGTCGAAAATCACCCCTTATACATTTTATTACGAAAACCACCCTTTGTTCATCTGACTTTTGTTGACCGACACATTTTAACAGAAAACGTTCAATTAGTGTTAAATCTCCGTTAGATGGATAAATTAGGCATTAATTAGGTTAATTAATTAGGTTAATTCAATTAATTAGGTTAATAAAATTCAATTAATTCAACCCCAAATCTCAACAAGGATAATTGCCGAAAACCACCTCTTATAGGCCGTAATTGGAGAAAACCACCTGTATCTCTAAATTCTTTGACCCTTTTTTTATTATTTTATACAATATTTCACACTTTTGTATTACTCCGTCTGTCAATCTAATCGACCAATTCAATGAGACTCTTTGTGCTTTATATATACGATAGATGGATATATATATATATAGAGATTGTATCATGTGGATCCTCTCAATTTGATGGACTCGTGGATCCCCTCTTGCACCCATTGATTGTATTTTTTGGACGCACCAGATTGTGCCAACGCATTAATGAAGCACGTGACTTGCACGTGTACATTTGTCATGTGCACACGTGATGTGCACATGACAAATGCACATACGTGGCGCAATCTGATGCATCCAAAAAATGCAATCAACGGATACCAGATGGGATCCACGAGTCCACCAAATTGAGAGGATCCACATGATACAACCTCTCTATATATATATCCATCTATCGTATATATAAAGCACAAAGAGTCTCATTTTACCCCTAACTTCTTTCATATTTACTTTCTTTCAATCGAATATAGTAATTGTTGCACAAAGAGTCTAATATAGAATATAGTAATATATTCCAATCGATATGCAAATAATTGTGCATCAAACAACTAGGTTAAACCACCCGTCGGAGATTGCCTAAAACCACCTCTTATAGGCCGTAAAAATCGAAAACCACCCCTTATAGGCCGTAACCTAATTAATTGAATTAACCTAATTAATTAACCTAATTAATGCCTAATTAATCCATCTAACGGAGATTTAACACTAATTGAACGTTTTCCGTTAAAATGTGTCGGTCAGCAAAAGTCAGACGAACAAAGGGTGGTTTTCGGCAATAAAATGTATAAGGAGTGGTTTTCGGCAATTACGCCTATAAGAGGTGGTTTTCGACAATAATCCCTAAATAAAAACATGAACATCAAAATCAAGAGAATCGTTCAAATAGTTCTATACTATTAATTTAAATTCATAAGATCATATTTCAACTATGCATCTCATCCATCATTTTATCAATTTGGTGTCACGTGACAACCATGCACTTACCCATTTTTATAAAGTGTTATCTAACGATCCAAAAGGTAGACACGTGTCACCCAATTGATAAAATAGTGAATGAGATGGATGAATGAGATGTGCTCTTACAAATGTAAATTTTGAATAATTAACATTCCAAATAGAAAATTTTATATATAATTTTGAATCGACTAAATAAATGAAACATAATATTGTTGGTCAATACATTCCAGATGCCAATCAATTAAGATTGATTAAAAATATGTAGAAAGATATCAAATTTGAAAAAAAGAATATACATTAAGGAATAATTAAAAATCAAACGCATTTTAGAGAGTATCTATTATAAGAGTACAGTTGATATATATAAATGTAGGATCGTGAGATACAATCTCAAATGTTAATTATTGATAATCCAATGAATGAGATTCAATTTCTAAATAAACCGTCAAACTCAACCACTGAGATTTTTTGCAAATCCAACCGCTCATTTTAATTAAAAACAACTTTAATCTCAACAGTCGGATCATCGAAATCAACAATTAAAATTAAGTATTTCCGTCTCCCAAAAAATTAATATCTCTCCAAATTTAACCTTCTATTATAAAGTCAAATGTATTAAAAATCACATTGAATTAGATAACAAATATTAAGGAATAATTACAAAGTCAAATGCATTTTTGATAATACTTGTTAAAAATCAAACATGTTAAAATCGAGGTTTAGAGCATCCTTCACCATGCTAAAAAATCTACCATCCGTATCTCTCTTCAATTTTATCTCTCAGCAAATCATGATTCATAGTAAAAAAGATCATGGACATCCCCGTCATGATTCACAAGAAAAAACCATCATTTTTTCTCAAAACCCATCAATTAATAAATAAAATTATTCAAAAACATATCAAAATATATCAAAATGGGTGTCCATTTGTAGACTTAATAGAGTTAAGTTAAATGATATATTTTTTTAAAATCAAAGTTTTGTTATTTTTAAGATATAATCATTATAATATCTAATACGAACAGTAAAAAGTTCTGACACAGTACACGTGGCACGTTTTGATTGGATCAATTCTCATGGTAGATTCTCAAATTCTACCATGGAATGGTTTTTTTCATGAAAAACTATGAAAAAACCATGCGATGATCAAAAAACCATGCAAAAAACCATGGTGGGGATGCATGGTATTTGTACCATCGCTCATTATAAAATCTCATGATAAAAATATCATGGTAGGGAGTGCTCTAGGTCTCTCTTATATTTTATCCATTGTTTCACGCTGTTAGAGCAATTCAGAATTCAAGACTTGGACTTTTATCATGGTAGACAGATGGCAATTCAGAATTCAAGACTTGGACTTTTATTGGACTCGACAAGAAGCATATCGATATCTCGGATTTCCTAAAGGAGGACTTTGTCACTTGGCTACGAAATCACAAAGAATTCAGATATGGAAAGACATCAGCCGCCAAGACTTCATTCGAGACTCGCCTTCACCATTGTCTATTAAGAATCCCGTTGGGAAGTACGTGCATCATCTGATCTCTACGAACATAAATTGCCAACTCGAAACTGTTGATGTAGTTACCCGAGAGGACTTGAACATTATGTGGGCACTCGACCAAGATGAACCAATCAATTAGTTTGATGCGTTTACGACCATGTTCAAAGGTATGCGGCAAGCTTACTACTCTTCACAGTACGTGGGATGTACTTCATTGATCACTAGCATAGCCATCGGTTGCCAATTTATTCTACCCGAGAGATACACTGAATTCCGCGAATTGAACTTTAACTTGTTAAAGAAATTAGCATTCCTCGCCAAACAACCCGCTAAGTTGAAATTTTCCTATAAGGAAGTAAAAGAGGAAGAAGACCCTTCCGAGAACCCGCGCTCGGTTAAGAACTTCAATCATACGAGCAAAGAAAAGGGTAAGGAAAAAGCTACCTCGAGCAAAGCACGGTCCAAGAAGCCTAAGAAAAACAATTCGGGCATTGAGTGGTATAAGGTTCGTAGGGCGACTATCAAGGAGTTTCGCAAGTCGAATGGAGAACCAATTGAGATCGAGTCGGATGAGTGATTAACCCTCATTTTCTTATTTCTTCTACATATAATCGTGTCTTTCTTTAGAAAACAAAGTTAGATATTCAATAAAGAAGAAATTTATCACTTACCAAATTTTAGGGTTATCCAAAAATTAAATTCAGAATTAAAACACCTTGAAAAGAAAAATAAAAACTCACTTAATTTCTGAATTTTGGTGGAGCTCACTCGACCGAGTAAGAAGGTCACTCGACCGAGTGAACCTACACTTAAAACAAAATTAAACTTTTCCATTCGGTCGAGTCATCTGATTCACTCGATCGAGTCAAGCTGTTGGGCCATATCACCTTAAAAATTAAACAAAGCCTGGCCTAACTACACAAAACAAACCCTAACTCGACCTATTCAAACACTTAGCTATTTTCACTTCACTCAACCAAAATCTCACCTTTCCTAAATCCTACACAAATTCGAACACCAATGGAAAACCAAGAGCAGAACAAAGTAGTTTTCAAGAGAAGGAAGTTGTTTAAACAAAGAATTGAAGTCACTCGACCGGAAGAGAACCCTCACCCGGCCGACTCGAGTGCAACTCGACCTGTTGATGGTAACAACTCCTCTTTTGTTGAATCTACTCCCTATCCGTTCAATACACAAATTAGACTAGCTTTGGAGATGAAAGTAAGGGAAAAGAAGCTTAGGAATTTCAAAGTTCTTACTCCTTTATTTCTGGATATTGAATTTCTAGACAAAGTGGTGTTGATTTTTGATAAGATTGAGCTGAGGTTTAAGAACTATGGATTAGGAGTTATGTTTGGTGATGATCCGGGCGTGTACGAAAAGGTAGTGCGCGAGTTTATTTATTCACTTAAGACCAAATGGCGAGTGGTCGAGTTAGGAAGCCACAAGGTAGAAGTTGTGAAAGAATGGAAATTTCATTCGGGAAACAAGGACTTTGTTCTCTCTAGTGATGATTTAAGAATTGCATTGGTTTGGAGCATTGCGAACCATGTTTACCGATCACTAAAAATATGAGGAATATAGTTTGGAGAGAAATCACAAACGGTAGTATGGATTATAAGTTGGGTAGCACGGCTACAAAGATTAGAAGTTCGGAATGGAAGTTTATACATCATCTCATAGCTACTTGCCTATACCTTCGTAGTGATAAGGGAAGTTTCGTGAACAAGGATGATTTGGATATAATGTGTTGTATGCACGAGGATCTTCCGTTCGATGTGCTCACTTGCATCACTAGGACACTTGAAGTCATTCAAACGATTGTACATCGGTGGAGGACATTTTGTTACCATGCTTGCTAAGCATGTAGGATTTTCACTCGACCCGAGCAAGGCAATGCCGAAACAAGTACTAGGAGAGGTCGAGCTACTAAGTCGTGGACTTGTTAAGAAGATTAAATTTAATGGAGGAGATATTATTGTCTTACCCGACGACAAGGACAAAGATGATATTCATCCCGACTCACCACCACTCGAGCAGCCCGAGTTGCCGCCCGAGACCAACTCATTTGATGAGCTTTTAAGGAACTCTAGAAATATGATTGCATGCAAAGGAACATCACTAGTTGGTATACCGACATGGCTATTTGGCAAGGAGAAATGATGAAGACATTGTTCACTCACCTCGTGTGAAGGATACGATCACCACCTCGACCTACTTTGCATCACTCGATCGAGAAAAATGCTCAAGAAGATGAAGAATTCGTAGATGCAGAAGATAACGTAGGTGACAACGAACAAGTCCTATCCACGAGTCTGATAATGAAACAACTTCCGAATCCTTAGGACACCCGATGACTTCATAATCTCTCAAAGGAACAATCAAAACAATCCATAAATACCAACTTTCACTACTCGACCACAGATTGATCGAGTACTTGACATTTGCACTTGTTTGAACATTTTAATTTGATTATCTATCATGTTTTGCTTTGTTCGTTATATAATGACAAATCTTTGTTAGCAATGCAAGAATGATACATGTGCAGCGCATTGGAAAGTCAAGATACGAAGAATAATGTCAAGAACGAAATACTCGACAACCAGCTAAGTATCGCTACACCTTAATCTTAATTTATTGCTTAGGGACTAAGCAAATTTTTAAGTGTGGGGTGGGGAGTAGTATGCATAACAAATTTTCATGATATATACATTGCATACTTTTCAAAATTTGCATACATCCTACTATTTAAATGAAAAACACTTTAAAAAATGTCAATCAAACATGCTAAACAAGATCGAGCACTTCGATTAAAAATGTTTGTTGAGAAACTCATGAATTGAATTTTTTTGAATTGAACGATTTTCATGATAGAAAATTCATTTCTTGTGACTCAACATAAGAGGTTGCCTAATTTGATTTTTCTTAGAAACTTTTGACATAACACCTTGAGAAAAGCAAAGTTTTATCCAATTTCATAGAGGAAATTTTTTAAACAAAACATGGATAATATTTCATAAAGTTATTTTATTGCCTTTAGGTGACTTAAGCATATCTCGTAATATATGGTGCATTTGTTGTAACACTCGAGTTAATATTTTGGCATCTAGTCAAGTCTTAAGTGTCGGGTAATCCAATAAAGTCGAGCATTTGCCGAGGGTTTAGGAAAGAAAATAAAATTTCAAATATCTAGTATTTCCCCCTTGAAAGTATCTGCTTCGACAAAACAAAAAGAAAAAGAAAAAAAGAAAAAAAATTATTTCCCCACTTAAGTCCTTGCTATTGCCTAAATAATTTGGCGACTCGAGTGAAGCTGTCGAGTGATAACCATTGAGAATTGCTTAAGGACGATCCTTGTACTTATGTACGTAGGCATGACATGCTTTTGAGAGAAAAATTCATGAAATATCTCGTAATCATCCGAAATTCCTCTACTCTTATGGATTACGACGTGTAGTCTAATTCTTTGGCAAGAATTCTTGACCTTGACCTTATGGACTAGCCCTTTGCTAGCATAAGTGATTGGTTCGGTAAAATCCTCTTGAAAATTGTATTTTACTTTGTGATTTCGGTGTAAGTTCGAAATGAAGAGTAAGGTCAAATCAAGGTTAGTTTCTTATTCTCGAGTTACATTGAAATTTATGACTATCGTGATTTGGAGTGATTTTTCAATGATTTCTCATGCCATGAATGATCAGCTATACTTTGAAGTGTTTTGATTAAAGAATAATGCAAAAGAATGGTTTGTTAAATTGACTAGCTAAGTAAATGAATACAATAAATGGATGATGTGCCTATAGGATTTGTGAGTTATACCGTTATCTGAAAACTCTCACGAGACTAAAACTCGTCCACTAGGGAAGCCTAGAGGTTTAAAGGCTTAATGCATATGCTAAATGCATTCGTGATTTTCTACGACTGTTGAACTAGGATTAAAATAACTTTAGAAATCTTAGGATAAGAAATAAGCTTAATTTTTGTTCGGACGAACAAGGATTAAATGTGGGTGTTTGATCAGTGTGAAATGTCCATTTTAAGCCGCTACTTTTCATGCTTATTTCCCATGATTAGAACGTAATATATTACTTTTTGATACTTAGATTAATGTTTCAGGTCAAAACACGATTTTCACCTTACGAAGGAGCATACATGGAAATATGAGGAAAAACACGTGAATTCGGCCTAAATAGACATAATTGGGAGCATTTCTGCAATCCTTAGACGAGTGTACCAAAGTACTTATTCGAGCTAAAACAAGCCATAGACTCATGTTACTCGACTGAGTGAACACACTACTCGAGCGAGTCAGCACGTGACCAAGACTCTTCGTATGGACTCTCTCCATTTAATACGAGTGGATAAGCTAGACCTTCCCTTTACTCGACCTTTGGGTTACTCTTCACTATATAAGCATCACAAGAGACACAAAAGAGAAAAAGGGAGAGACCCTAGAGTTCAAGTG
>QZGG01002540.1:0-36009 GCA_006409495.1 Sedum album
CGCAATATTATGGGGTTGTTTGATGCTTTCTTTGACCATTTCGGGTTAATAACACATACCAAATGATGTGAATTGGTTTGACGAGAATTTGGATAAATTTTGGTTGGAAACACATGGAAATTGTTTTACCTTGAATTGCAGTTGTATGGTTAATCGTGTCTCCGCTTGTTTTGGTAGTTGATTTGGTTTTGTGTTCTTGGGATTTCTGAGCCTACGTCCTTGATGCTTTACTATATTTTCTCGGCCAGTTTGAAATGTACGATTATGTGCAAGTTTCTTTTTGTCAATTTGGATTTTTGAGCTTCACCTTGTAATTGATAACTTCCTGGTCCGGATTTCTTTTCTTCCCTAGAACAGTTCCAATGATTGCCTTCAGATAACAACTATGGAACAGCGCCTCGCTCTCTTTTCTAATTAATCGCGCGCAAGTCAGGTCACGCGTTTACATCTGCGTCCCCTTCTTGAGCGATTAATTTTGAAAAGAAGACGGTCTGTTTATCCGTCTCATCACGCCTTTAGGGTTTTCGCCTTCGGCACTTGCGTGACTGAGCTTGCTTTTTGTTTCTTATGATCGCGAAATACCAACCTCCGTGACTGCTCTTAACCACACAATCCTGCATTAAACTTCATTCGGTCGACTGCTTCTCTAGGACGTTTAGGACGTTTCTATAAACTCCACATCCCCCTTTTTTAACCAATAATCTGAACGAATCATATATGCACAATTTGCAGACGCATGCAAGTAACACATAGAAGTCGTGGAAGCCATTGTTCCCACGCACAATTACCTTTTGAGATCACACATCTAACTACCTTTTGAGATGTGCTACCACTACCCCCCACACTTAAACAAAAATGTGTCCTCACGTGATCACAGAAGTATAGCGAGGGAAAAGTAAACACATGCATGCAAATAAGGATAAAGCACTGATTAAAATAACATGATAAAGCATGGTTCAATTAGTCATACACCAAATAAATCACAACACCGGCTACATAACATCTAAAAAGATAAAGAGAATGACCGGGAGAGTCCACCGGGTCTTCATCCTGCAGTGCGTATCCTTCTGGGATCAGGTCTCTGGCGCGCCATCCTCTAGGTGGAGTCAAGTTTAGATTAGGTCCTTGTGGCGCCATGTATTCCATCACCCTCTGAGCGTTGAACACCCAGCGCTCATCGATCTGCACAGGTAGCGCTCGCTCTGTCGGCGCACGAGTCCCCTGCAAGCGCGCGCGCACTCTGACGCGAGCTCCTCCCTGGTGCCCTGTCTTCCTAGACCTCTTCTTCATTGGCAGCTCCTAGTGCTACCACCTCACTTCTATAGCCCTAGTAGGCGGATCCGTTCCTCCGGACCTTAATCCCTCGGTAAGATCGCATCTTCTCACGGGTTAGGAACGCTGCTCCAACAATGTGATGCTCTGAGAGCCAAGGTGACATGTGCAGAGCTCGGAGAAATTGGGTTATCAGTCCACCGCACACGAGCGGTCCACGCGCACTCACCAACTCCCAGTGAGTGGTGATCAACTTTGTGTAGTGCACCTTTCTCCTATAGTAGAGGCTTTAAAGGATCTCCATGTCCATCAAACCGGCCCACTGTGACCCATTATAGCGACCCAAGATGAAGTGTGAAATAAGACGTTGTATGTAGAATATTTTTGGGTCCAATAAGTCCGTGCCAAGGCTACGACCATCGGCATAGTCCTCTGTGATCTTTTATCTACAACTAAAGTGGGGGTTTGTGAGTAAGTACCAATTTAAGAAAAGAAGTGAGCGCAATACTGCTGGCGTTTGACAAAATGCAAATTATTAAAGTATTTAACAAAAAAAAGAGATGACGATTTAGACTTATCACTATGAATTCTATATTTGTCACTGGTCACTAAAGATATATGATACAATGTCCACGTAAGTTAAGGTCTGATCAAGGCTTAAAAACTTACACATACATTCCGATCAAAGTCCGTATGATATTATTACTCGATCTAGTCAAATTAACCACGAATTTGGTCAAAGCAGTGATTCACTATCCTAGTATTACTCTTAACCATTCAGAGTCACGCACCTCAGATAGTTTAACAATAGACAATAGATTCTATACTTATAACTGCGGGTCAAGGCTTCGCTTAACTATCTAACCAAATTATCATGCAAATAAGTCCGGAGTAATAATACTAAACATATCATGCATTACGTACAAGACCTCAAAGCATATCATTCATAGATTAAAATCAAAACTGAGTTCAGTAAGTTAGCTAGACATGCTGAATGTATACATCTCAAAGTTTATTTGTGAACAATTAAATAACAAGAACAAATCTGACTATAAGTAGTCGGTTCTCTTGTGATTTCCCTCATGCTTTGTATTTATAGTCTTGCTCCCTAGGGTTTCCGTGATAAAGTAGGCAAGAAAATATAGGAAACCATCTTTTTCTTCTAGATTTCAGTTTAGGAATATTCTCGCGCATGCTGACATCATCGCTTCCGACTTCGTCGTTGATTGCTGACATCATCCATTTTGTCCGTGCGACATAACTCGCGCGCTACGTTTCTTGCGCGCTCCTCCGGCTTTACGGTTCTTGTCATCTCGTTGTTTTCACTAAGGATTTTAGCCTTCTTTGTTGTTCTTTCTATCTAACTTCTCTGATAAACCT
Organism: Sedum album; assembly: GCA_006409495.1. Classification (NCBI taxonomy): domain Eukaryota; kingdom Viridiplantae; phylum Streptophyta; class Magnoliopsida; order Saxifragales; family Crassulaceae; genus Sedum; species Sedum album. The sequence goes on from QZGG01002540.1 coordinate 2,653, forward strand.
GAAATACAAAATTACACCAAAAGCGTAATCTTATAATTAAAATGTTACAAATACATGTAATGTATAGGACCTAAAACGGCATACAAAAGTGCCTTATCAGACACGTTTTTGTTTAAGTGTGGAGGGAATCTGTCTAGTTTTTAGTTAGTTTATTTTAATAGTTAAGAGTGGTTAGACAAGCGTAGACTCTCATAAAGTAATCATGCGCCTGAACTCATACTTGCGCGACCTACTTGTGTTGTTCGCATGACATTCGCAAGAAAATTGTGCATATATGATTCGTATTGAATTTTGGATAAATATTTCGAATTTTGCTAACCTATTAAGTGGAATAAGAGGGATGTGGAGTTGGTAGAAACGTTCTAGAAAGGCAGTTGATGGAATAAAGCCTCGCTTTGCGATTGTATGGTTAAAAGTAGGCGTGGAGATAGGTATTTCGCGATTTTCAGAAACAAAGATCAAGCTCAGTCACGCAGATGCTGAAGGCAAAACCCTTTCAAAGTCGATCGCTCAAGAAGGGGCGCACGGATGTGAACGCGAGACCTGACTTGCGTGCGGTTGGTCAAAAAAGAGAGCGAGGCACTATTCCATAGCTGTTATCCAAAGGCTGTAATTGGAACCGTTCAAGGGGCAAGTAATCCAGACCGGAAAGTTATCAATTCAGAAGTAAAGCTCAAAAAGCCGAACAAATGAAAAGAAAATCGAGCATCACGTTATACCTCTAACTGTCCGAGAACACATAATAGATTGTCAAAGACGAAGGCTCAAACTCCCAGAATGCAAACTAATCAAATACCAAAGAAAGCGGACATGATTGACCATGCAATTGTACTTCAAGGTGAAACTCGGTAATAGGGCGCTTAAAAAAAACTATATCCCAATCACCGAATTAATTTGCATTCGACAAAAGAGGTAACACGAAATTTTGAAATAATTATGTAATATTCTATTCTAAATTATATGACCGGAGCTCCGCAAGCATGCGAGTAACACATAAGGGTCGCGCAGTAGGACTATTCACGCACGCATTACGCAGAGGTAAGCTAGAACCTTAGCTGGATTGTTCAGGGTAAACAAATGTAAGTGTGGGGGATTTGGTAAGGCACTTTCATATGTCATTTTAGGTCCTTCACACTATGCTTATTTATAACTTTTAAAGTATAAGATTATGCTTTTTGTGTAGCTTTGTATTTCAGGTATATTCGAATGTTAAGGATGAAAGTGCGGTAAAAGATGAACTTATCGAAGTCTTAATCCTCAAAAGAAACAACACAAGGAGTCGAGAATTGAGCACGGACAATTTAGCTAAGCGTGCAAGTTACATCGCACGTAGAAGGGTAGCGCACAAGTGGGCCTATGACGTCAGCAGACAACTGTTGATGTCGATGATGACGTCAGCATGCGCAAAAGATTTCCTAATTCCAAATTTAGAAGATAATGATGATTTCCTAGATTTGATATTACCTAACTTGTCGCGGAAACCCTAGGGGATTATCACTATGTTTTTAGAGAAGTGACGTACGAGCTACCGAAACGACCAGATGCTGACCGCGCGAGCAGAGCGATGCGCACAGACCGACTACGCACGCACAGAAGATGTCTATGTTCAGCATGTCTAGCTAACTTTCTGAATTAAGTTTAGACTTTAAACTAAGAATGATATGTTTTGAGGATTTGTTCTTAATGCATGATAAGTTTAGTATTATTACTCCAAGCGTAATTGCATGATAATTGGATTATATTGTTAGTCGAAGCCTTTACCCGCAGACCTAATTATAAAATCTGTTATTGACTGTTATACTAGTCAGAGGTACTTTACTATGAATGGTTAGGAGTAGCACTAGAATAGTTAATCACTACTTCTACCGGATTCGTGGTTAGTTAAACTAGGTTGGGTAGTAATATCGCATTGACCTTTACCAGAATATATGCGTGAGTTATTAAGCCTTTCCCGGACCTTAGCTCACGTGAACAATCCATCATTGATCCTTCGTAACTACTGCTAAACATAAAGTTCGTAGTGATAAGTCTAAGCTGAGCTCATCTCTCATTTGTTAAACAACTTGTATTTAGTATTCTGCTACGCGCCAGTAGTTCTTGATCACTTTCCTTCTTCAGTTCACGCACACTCATAACCCCAATCTTTAGTTTGCAGATTAAAGAAGCTTCTCACCGTTCCCTGTGTTCTTACCTTGCTATACTAAGGAGGAGACTAGGGACAAATTTACAGCACTCAACGACGTGCCGTCAATAGACCTTTACTAAAATAATTGTGTGTGTTTTTAAGCCTTTACCGGACCTTAACTCACGTGGACTTAACATCATAGATTTTATGTAACCAGTGATAAAGATAAAGTTCTTAGTGACAAGTCTAAGCCGAGATCATCTCCTATCTGTTAAACAACTCGTATCCAGTAGTCTATTACGTGCCAAAAATTCTTGCGCACTTTTCTTCTTCAGTTCACGCACACTCACGACCCTAATCTTTTAGTTTGTAGATTAAAGAAGCTTCTCACCGTTCCCTGTGGATTCGACCCCTTGCTTACCCTGCTATACCAAGGAGGAGACTAGGGACAAATTTGCAGCACTCAACGACGTGCCTTCGTCTTTCTTTGGGGGTAATTTCCATTCGAATTAAACCTTTCTTGTTGTTGAAAAGGAGGACAGTATGTATTTTTGCTGATTTTTCCTTGATTGTTTTGAAATCCTCCTTCATTTTTCCAGCTATACCCATTTGCTGCTAGTCCAAATTATCTTCATGCTTGTCTATTATTGCCATTTTGATATCCTCCTAGCGCATTCACCTCAAGTGAATCATCCTCGTGTAGTGTGGGACACTCAACCGTTCCTCCCGCTACGGCATCCAGTAACATCCTCTCAAGTGGCCTCAATCCATCAAGTAAATATTCCACTACCATTGTTTCCGGTACACCCAAATTACAACAACTTTGCCCAGTGTGTTACACCTCTCCATGTAGTCATTCTAGTGTTACTCCTATAATTCACAATCACGTACTTCTGATAGTTTAACTATAGATAACATATTCTACAACTAAGTATGCGGTGCAAGGCTTCGCTTAATTGTCTAACCTAATTATCATGCAATTGAGCTTGAAATAATAATACTAAACTTATCATGCAATTAAGAACAAAATCTCAAAACATGTTATTCATAGATTTGAATCCAAACCAAATTCAGTAAGTTAGCTAGACATACTGAATGTATACATCTCAATAATTAATATTAAACAACTAAAGTAACAAGGCAAATCTGAGTGACGCATCGTCCTGCTCGCGTCGACAGCTCGCACTCACAGCTCTCGCAGCTAGGTCTGAATTCCACTCTGAGTCGCCACTCTCTCTATTCTCCTTCTCTGTGATTTCCTTGAAGCTTTGTATTTATACTCTTGCCTCCTAGGGTTTCCACAAATAATTAGGCAAGAAAATCTGTTGGAAATCATCTTTATCTCTAAAAATCAACTTTGGGAATATCTTGATCTCCAAAAACCGAACTCAGAAATATTCTTTGTGCGTGATGATGTCATCGCTCCGGATATTTCGCTGATTGCTGACGTCATCATTTTGCTCTGTTCTGCGCGACCCTTACTCGCGCGCCACACTGCTTGCGGGCTTGTTGTCTTTTGTTCTGAGATTCAGCCTTCTTGTTGCACTTTTTTTCTAACTCTTCTGATAAGCCTGAGATACAAAACTACACCAAAAGCGTAATCTTATACTAAATATGCTAGAATCTAAGCAGTGTAAAGGACATAAAATAGCATACAAAAGTGCTATATTAAACCCCCCACACTTACTCTTGTTAGTCCTCTTTAAGCACTGGTCACCGAATTCTTCTTGACTCGCAATTGTATGGTTATTCGTGTTCGCTTTCTCTGGTACGTGATTGATCCGCGTCCTTAGGGTTTCTAAGCTTACGTCTTTGAAGCTTCACTATTTGTTTTCTCAGATAGTTGATACACTCTTTATTGTACAATTTTTTCTTTTCATTATCTCGGCCTTTTGAGTTTTAAACTTTGAATTGAATACTATTTTTTTCTTCAAGTCCAGATATTATTCTTCCCTCAGAACGGTTTCCAACCATGCAGATGTGAACGCAGTAGGTGGTTGGAACAATGAACCTAACAGACCAGGACAACCTAAGTTTGGACTAGAAGAAAACGGGTTCAGTTGGAGAAACGAGCAGAATTTCAAGAGGCCGCGCGATCTAATTCAATGTCTGGCGCATAGCGTTCCGCGCCACCCGCTCCCTACAACCTACCACATAGACGCACTTGATAAGTGTGCAAATTTGCTAGTATTTGTACACTTCTTATGCTTGATTCTTGCTAGTTTTTGTTTATTTTGTGAAGAACTTGATACTCTTTTGTGTTTTATGCAGATTTTATTCAAACTTTATTAAAAAAGAGTACAAAACACAAGATGGAGTGACGAGCACGTCGTTGAGTGCTGCAAATTTATCCCGACTCTCCTACTAGTGTAGTATTGGCAAGCTGGGTCGAATCCACGGGGAACGGTGAGAATTCTCCTTTCAACTACAAACTAAGAATTGGGGGTTGTGAGTGAAAACAATTAAAACAAAGGAAAACTGTTGCGCAAGTGTAACTGGCGCACACACAGACAGTAAGTTTAGAAGATGTAAATAAAGATGGAAGAGATGAGATCGGTTCAGATTCTTCACTATGAATTTCTATGTTTATCATCGGTCACTAAAGATACGCGATGTACTGTTCACGTAGGTTAAGGTCCTGTCAGAGCTTAATAACCGACACATACATTCCGGTCAAGGTCCGTATGATATTATTACTCAATCTAGTCTAGTCAATAACGAATTCGGTCAAGGTAGCTACTGCCTATTCTAGTGGTTACTCCAATCATTCACAGCCACGTACTTCTGATAGTTTAGCTATAGATAATAGATTCTACAACTAAGTCTGCGGTGCAAGGCTTCGCTTAATTGTCTAACCTAATTATCATGCAACTTGAGCTTGGAATAATAATACTAAACTTATCATGCAATTAAGAAGAAGACCTCAAAACATATCATTCATAGATTCAAATCCAAACCGAGTTCAGTGAGTTTAGCTACTCATACTGAATGAATACATCTTAAGAATAATTATATGACAACTAAATTAACAATACAAATCTGATCTTGTGCGTCGGCAGGCTCGCGTGACAGCTCGTGCGCACAATCTCGTCGGAATTGTGCTCTTCTCTCGTCTGTGCCGTGTCCAGCTCTCTAAGTACGCACACCTGTGATTTCCATGAAGCTTTTATTTATAGTCTTGCCTCCTAGGGTTTCCACGAATATTTAGGCAAGGGGATATCTGTAGGAAATCTTCATTATCTCTAAAAATCAGCATAGGAATTATGTAATCTCCAAAAACCGAACTTAGAAATATTCTTTGCGCGTGATGACGTCATCACTCCTGATATCTCGCTGTCTGCTGACGTCACTGTTTTGCTGTCTTCTGCGCAACCCTCACTCGCGCGCCATGGTGCTCGCGCGCTAGTGGTCTTCTGTCCTTTGTTGTCACCTTGTTGTCTTTTTGCTCGAGATTCAGCCTTCTTGTTGCGCTTTTATTCTGACTCTTCTTTTAAACCTGAGATACAAAACTACACCAAAAGCGTAATCTTACACTGAGACTCTACTCTCCCGAGCAAAATTCCAGTCCAACCGAGCAAGTTCCAGAATGTGACGAGCAGATCAAAGTCAGCCGAGGAATCTGAGCCAAAGTGACCAAAGATCACCTTGGCCGAGCAGAATTACCCATGCAAAGCTGCTCGGCCGACCAGATGAGTATGCCCTCCTAAGATGTTACACAATACGATCTGCTCGGCCCATGAAGAGTTTGCTCGGCCGACCAGAATAGGGGATTGATACAAGGAGGCTCAGAAAACTATTCTCGGGCCGAGTAGAAATCTGCTCGGGATGACCTAGAGCAAGAATGACCGAGCAGAAGCTGCCCTGCCGAGGACCCAAACTGCACCATATTCAAACCTGCTCGGCCTGAGGGAATTCAAGTCGGCCAAGCAGATTTTCCCCTAATTATTCTGCTCGACCGAGGTCATTTTTGCTAGGGAGAGGACTACAGAGTATATAAACTTTTTGACCATTTCAAACTCGGGGCCTTGACTTCGGACTTCGATCAAAAACACTAGAATTTTGATTTTTGAAGATCAAGTGCTACTTTTTGGAATTGAAGACTTTGGAGTGAAGATCAAGCATCAACATCTCCCATACTACTCTAGTTTGCAATTAATTTCATGCTTTCTTACATTTCAATTGTTGTTTCCTTCTTAGTTAGTGACGAGCACGTCGTTGAGTGCTGCAAATTTGTCCCGGCTCTCCTACTAGTATAGTCTTGGTAAGCTGGGGTCGAATCCACAGGGAACGGTGAGAAGTCGCCTTTTTAATCTACAATCTAAAACTGGGTTGTGAGTAAACAAGTAAAAGACAGAAAACAGGAGCGTGAGTACACTACTGGCGCACAGAATTAACTACGAGTGTGAAATATAAATATAAGATGAGCTCAGTTTAGACTTCTCACTATAAACTTCTATGTTTATCACAGGTTTTCTAAGGATTTATGACAGATTGTTCACGTAAGCTAAGGTCCGGTAAAGGCTTAATAACTTACACATATATTCCAGTAAAGGTCAATATGATATTACTACCCAACCTAGTCTAATTAATCACGAATCCGGTAAAGGTAGTGACTAACTATTCTAGTGCTACTCCTATCATTCACTGTAACGTACCTCTGATAGTTTAACGGTAGATAATAGAGTCTATAATTAGGTCTGTGGGTAAAGGCTTCGCCTAACTATCTAACCTAGTTATCATGCAAGTTTGTTAGGAGTAATAATACTAAACAGGTCAAGCATTAAGAACAAAACCTCAAAACATATGATTCATAGATAAAAGTCTAAACTGAATTCAACAAGTTAGCTAGACATGCTGAACATATTCATCTTAATATTTGAGTACCTGTGCCACCATCCTGTTAGAAAAGTGCGTTCCTTGGTCACTGATCAGTGCCTTGGGTACACCATAACGGCAGAAAACGTTAGTGCGCAAGAAATCAGTAACAGTTTTGGCATCATCTTTTCTTGTAGCCTTGGCCTCAACCCATTTAGATACATAGTCTACAGCTACAAGAATGTATTCAAATCCGAATGAAAAAGGGAAGGGACCCATGAAGTCAATCCCCCATAAATAGAACACCTCATCTACCATGATAGACATCTGAGGCATCTCATTGCGCGCCGATATGTTACCTGCGCGCTGACATCTATCGCAACTCTTGCAGTGCGCGTATGAGTCTCTGAACAAGTATGGCCAATAAAAACCAGAATCTAATATTTTCCTACTAGTTCGTATAGGACCAAAATGGCCTCCACATGAATGTTCATGACAAAAGGCTAGGACCGATTCTATTTCATGGTCTGGGACATAACGTCTAAGTATTTGATCGGGACCTATTCTAAATAAGTACGGATCATCCCATAGATACAGTCTAGCATCATGTTTCAATCGGAGCTGTTGCGGTTTGTTAAAAGTAGGTGGGAACTTACCAGTGACTAGGTAGTTCACAATGTGCGCATACCATGGTACCTTACCCTGTAACGTCATTATGTGCTCGTCTGGGAAAGTCTCCTTAATGATCCCTTGATCCTCCTCTCTGATTATTCAACTAAGGTGACCCGCTGCTGTGTTATCCGAGCCCTTTTTGTCTTTGATTTCTATGTCGAATTCCTGCAAAAGCAACAACCAACGCATGAGTCTCGGCTTAGTTTCTTTCTTGGACATTAAATACCTTAGTGCTGCATGATCCGTTAATATGATGACTTTGGCCCCCAATATGTATGCACGGAATTTCTCTAGGGCAAACACAATGGCTAGCAACTCCTTTTCAGTGGTAGTGTAGTTCCGCTGCGCTGGGTCCAGTGTGCGCGAGGCATAGTAGATGGCGTGTGGTTTCTTGTCTTTGCGCTGACCAAGTACTGCGCCAACAGCATAGTCGCTCGCGTCACACATCAACTCGAACGGCAGGCTCCAGTCTGGCGCCTTAGTATTGGTGCACTGGTCAGTGCGCGCTTCAATACGTCAAACGCTGCGCGACAGGCATCTGTAAAGTCAAACACTACATCCTTTTGCAGGAGGTTAGACAATGGAGTTGATATTTTAGAAAAATCTTGAATGAAACGTCTGTAAAATCCAGCGTGCCCTAAAAAAGATTTGATTTCTCTAACATTAGTAGGGTACGGCAAACTAGCAATAAGAGAATGGGAAAGCCCTCAACTTCAGCAACTCTGGGTCCTCGTTCCCATTCCTCATGTTCTCCCAGATGGCCGTGAACTCTCTTACGTGCTTTACTGGATTTTCACTGGCCATACTGTGAAACTTGGGTATGCAGTGAACAAGTTGAGTCCGCAACTCAAAGTGACCATCTGGAGGTAGCACGAGCCACCACGGTTGACTGACTGACTGAGGGGCAGACATCTCCTTGATGGTGCGTCGCGCCACAGGTTGCGCAGGTACGCGCGCGACAGGTGGTGGCGCGCGTACATCCATATTGTTATGTAGCTGGTTGTCGTTTCTCGATAGTTCAGCATCCATTCTGAACTCTAAGTCTCTGCGTACTTCTCTTTTGAGTGCTTCGAGCTCAGCAGGATGTAGGCGAGCAAAGACGTTATCGGCGTTGCCCCTGGCGCGTCTGGCGTGTTGTCCATGTGTCTGCCGATCACACTATTCTCACCAATATCTTCCATTCAAAGACAAAAACAACAGCTAGATTAAACGTAACTAATTTTTTTTGGATTTTTATATATATAAGAAAATAGAAAGTAAATAACAAACTAAATATTAAAAAGGAAAAGAAAAGAAAACTTCTCTAGCGCGTTCCCCGACAACGGCGCCAAAATTTGACGAGCACGTCGTTGAGTGCTGCAAATTTGTCCCGACTCTCCTACTAGTATAGTGTTGGCAAGCTGGGGTCGAATCCACAGGAAACGGTGAGAAGTAGTCTTTATCTACAACTAAAACTGGGGTTGTGTGAGTTTAAACAAGTAAAAGAAAGAAAACAGGAACGTGAATGCTACTGGCGCACAAAATTAATACTAGTGTAAAATACGAATAGGAGATGAGCTCAGCTTAGACTTATCACTATGAACTTCTATGTTTATCACGGGTTTTTCTAAGGATCTATGACTGATTGTTCACGCAAGCTAAGGTCCGGTAAAGGCTTAATAGCTTACACAAATATTCCGGTAAAAGTCTGTTGATCGGTCGATATTTCGATTGATTATTTGCTTCATATCTTATGAATTTTGTTTCGTTGCTCGAATTATTATTGTTATTTGACCCATTTATTTGCTGTGAAGAGTTGATTTATCAAAATATATGATTTGATGCATTATGGAGGAAAAATGATTCAAATAAGTGAAGAATTCATCAGATTTGCAATCTGGACAGCTTGACCTCCGTGCCTTCTACAGCTTGTACAGAACTCATACGAATTCCAAATTAAACAAGCTATATATCATTGGAAAGCTGATTCAATGATCTACAACTCTCTAGTTTACATCAAAGTCAAACTCTAAGGTTTAAAGGGTCAAAAATGCGTTTGAAGACAAAAACAGAAGTCAACTCGGTAAGCTCGGTACTCTACCTAGCGTACCGAGATTAATTTGGTCAGAAAGTTCAGCATTCTCACGATGCCTCGGTATGCTCGGTATGGTACAGAGCTTACCGACCCCTTTTTAACCTACACTATAAAAACATATTTTTTGGGGATTTCAAAGGCAGGCAGATTGTACGAAGAAAAATGATAGAAAATCAAGAGAGAAGAAGACAACCTCCACGCATGTAAAAGATCCAAAGGTGTATTAGATTTGATTTCCTTAAGTTTGAACATTGTGTAATTGTATTTTGATTTCAATATATCATCGATGGATTTCTTTATAATGGATTGTGAGTAGTCTCCCGTTTCAAGGTCTAATGGACCTTGTTTGATGTATTCAGAACTATTGTATCAGTTTAGATGAGAGTTGGAATGATTTGTTAGATGATTTGTGTTCTTACTCATATTTTGATAACGATGCATGCAAGGTGTTTGATAAAATGCTTGTATGAATATAAGTTGCTCTAGATTTCATATCGGAAGATAGGGATTTAGAGTAATCATTGAGTAAGGTTATCTAATTGTTTAGTGACTACGGAAGTAGCATTAGAGATTAGAAGAGTAAGACTTTGCTTTATCCGAGCTTTCACATTAATCACCATAACGGAAGTTCGTGATTAATGTGATTGTATCGAGCAAGTCAACAAATCGGAAGAGTGAGACTTGAATTTATGAAATCAATATTCAAACTTGGCGAAATCTTGTTTTGAGTTTTGATTTAATAGTCGACTCCGAATCATTAGACATTTCTTCATATTACTCTTATGATCATTGTTTTGTTGCATTAGACTAGGAAAGTTGGACTTTGAAATCTTCTTTTTTTGGATTGTATCTACTTTGAATACTCGTATTATCTATCCTCCCAAAAACAAAATTAAAATATATTGATCTTGAGTTAGCTAGACTAAAGTTAAACCTTATATAGTGCACAAGTTTAAGTTTGCTCCTTGGACGACCCGAATACTTCGGTTTATAAATATTTTTGAATTGCATTTGGAATCTCTTAGTCACTGACTTTGAGGTACAAAAATACGCAACGTCATCTATATGATATTACCACCCAACCTAGCCTAATTAACCACAAATCCGGTAAAGGTAGTGATTAACTATTCTAGTACTACTCCTATCATTCACTGTAACGTACCTCTGATAGTTTAACAACAGATAATAGAGTCTATAATACTAAACAGGTCATGCATTAAGAATAAAACCTCAAAATATATTATTCATAGATCAAAGTCTAAACTGAATTCAAAAAGTTAGCTAGACATGCTGAACATATTCATCTCAAAATTCATAAGAAAACAACAAGTAGAAATTCAATAGCCTGGTTCGCGCGTCTCAGTCTTGCGCCGGCAGATTTCCTATCTGCCCTTCTAATCCGCTCTAAGCTTCCTGTTCTACGCAAATATGTACATGTCTCGAGTTCCTTGGTAGCTGCATATTAGTACTCTTGCCTTTTAGGGTTACCACAAATAATTAGGCAAGAGAATATATCCTTATCACTAAAAATCAGCTTTGGAAATATCTTTATCTTCTAAATTCCAGACTTGGAAATATTCTTTGCGCGTGATGACGTCATCGCTCTGAATATTTCGCTGATTGCTGACGTCATCGCTCTGCTCTGCGCGACCCATACTCGCGCGTCATACTGCTCGCGCGCTCGTTGGTCTTTGGCTCTTATCAACTTTGTTGTCTTTTGTTCTGAAATTTAGCCTTTTTGTTGCACTTTTGTTCTAACTCTTTCAATTAACCTGGATACAAAACTACACCAAAAGCGTATTCTTATACTAAATATGTTAGAATCTAAGCAGTGTAAAGGGCCTAAAACTGCATTCACAAGTGCTACTCACCTCTTGTGTAGTGTACGCGTGATTATCGGACTTACTGCGCCACCTGTCTGCGCCACTCACATAACCCGCGCAACTGTGACTATACAACACAAAACTGATTTAAGTAATTAATTCAAACCTTGTTTTACCTCTCTCGTGGAATGCATTCCAATTTGGATGACTGGGAGATAATCCTCTTTATGCACCGGTCACCGAATTCTTCTTGACTTGCAATTGTATGGTTTTTCGTGTTCGCTTTTTCTGGTATGCGATTGATTCGCGTCCTTAGGGTTCTGAGCTCACGTCTTTGACGCTTCACTTTTTGTTTCTCGGACAGTTTGATACATACTTTGTTGCACACTTTCTTCTTTTCATTGTTTCGGCCTTTTGAGCTTTTACTTTGAATTAAATATTTTTCTGGTCCATATCTTAATTCTTCCTAGAATGGTTTCCAATCATGGCCTTCGGCTAGCAGCTATGGAACCACGCCCCGCTCTCGCTTATGATCAGTTGCGCGCAAGTCAGGCCACGCGTTTGCAACCGCGCGCCCCTTTCTGAGCAATAACTTCCGCGAAGACGGTCTATTTTCCCGTCTATTCACGCCATTAGGGTTTCGCCTTTGGCATCTGCGTGACTAAGCTTGCTCTTTTATCCTTTGACCGCGAAGTAGCAACCTCCACGATTACTCATAACCATACAACCGCTCTTCAAGTTTGTTTCGGTTGACTGCTTTTCTAGGACGTTTCTATCAACTCCACATCCCTCTTTATTCCACTCAAGAGATGATAGGAACCTAGTTCCCACTGAACTGCGAAAGCGTGTTTGGTTCGCTGCTTATGCGCGGGCAGCGCGCATTTGATGGGAATACTTCCCTGATAATGAAGGAATTCGTCCACAACTAATGAAACTCGAACCCTTCTGATAAACACAGCAACTATGCTGCAGGAAACAAGGGCAAACTATGCCCAGATTTGCACCAATCTTCTCCAACCTCCGGGTACTTCGACTCTGATGCAAAACACACAAGATTCTAACATAAACTCTGCCAAAGATGTGGCCGGAGACAATTAATTCAGGCTGCCAAAGTCTGGGCAGTACAGCATACATAAACGCTGCCAAAACAGGTTGGCAGTACATCATACAATCAGCCGCCAAAGATGAGGGCGGTACTCCAATACAAAGGCCAACTATGGCCAACAAACCAGGGCAATTCCCCTGAGTTTTGTGATGCTAAGCATGTCTACAAATGAAGATAACAGTCTGGTTTTGTAGGTAAAACAGGAGGCAGGTGCAAGTTTGAATTCACCAAAAGTTGTCTTCATCTTCTCATCCTTATCTTCAACCCATCTGATCTTATCCTATCCACCATAGGTTATACGATCCTCTAAGGTGGCTATCTTGGACTGCATGATGATAATCTGGACCGTGGTAAAAGACCATGGCTTGGATGATAATCAATTAGTCAAAGTTCCAATGCGCTGCCTGCTGTCCATGAGCTGCCTGCTGCTGCATGTTGTTGCGAGCTGCTGTCCTCTGCTGCTGTGAGCCACCAGCTACTGCCATGAGTGCCATGAGCTCCCCTAAGCTATCTTGAAGTGTCCTGAGCTGAGCCTAGCTGGTCGGCGCTGACCTGAGCTGAGCTGAGCTGCCTAGAGCTCGGGTGAGCTGACTAGAGCTTGCTTGAGCTGCCTTGCACTTGCTTGAGCTGCCTTGAGCTGGCCAAGCTGCTGGGCACCTTGCTAGTACTAGGCCTGAGCTGATCCAATGCAAGAAGGGCATCGGATCGCTTTGCATTGCTGCGAACTTTGATGTTGGGCAGCAAGGCTTGCTCGGTATCTCCCAAGGCCTTGCTGCTGACTTTAGACTTGTACGCAGGGCATGGCCTTAGACTATAAATCTAAGCACACGCACGGATGAAGGATTTGATGAAGGATATGATGAAGGCCTTGTCAGAGGTCTCATTAAGAGAACACACAAAATTCGAAAAATTTAACAAAAAAATCAGAACATATCATATATGCACAATTTACGTAGACGCGCAAGTAATGTGCACAGGTCGCGCACGCCAATGTTTCTCGCGCACAATTACCTCTTGAGATTTCACATTCAGCTAGTCTTAAACTAAAAACATACAAAAATTAAACTAAACTACTCCTAAGATAGATGTACTACCCCCCACACTTAAACAAAAACGCGTCCTCACGTTATGCACAAGTAGTAAAGAAGGCAGCAGTATGCATGCATATAAAGATTTTGCAACAAATATCACTGCACGGGTACACGATTCAGAATAAAGCCAACCACCGAATAATTTTAAAACACCATTAAAATCAAAGCACCGAGAAAACTACATGTGTTTTAAAACATAAGTTCAAACAACCACCGAAATGGTTCAAGACACCGATTACAAAACATTTAAAACGAAGTTGAAAAAGACCGGGAGAGTTTTTAATCGGGTCTTCGCTCCGTAGCGCATACTCTTCCGGTATCGGGTCTCCAGCACGCCATCCTCTGGGCCGCGTCAAGTTCAGGTTGGCACCCTGTGGCGCCATGTATTTCATAACTCGTTGGGCGTTGAACACCCAGCGTTCATCCACCTGAAACTGTGGCTCTGTCACGGCACTGCCTTGAGCGCTAGACTCCGCTCGCACGATCTGGCCTGCGCCTGCTCCTTCTGGGCGTGACTACCTCTGGCGCATAAACCTCTGGCGCAGCCCTGACGTTCTCTAGACCGGGCCTGTAGCTCCAAATTGCGATTCCATCTGCGCAAACTTTGATCCCGTTGTACAGGTGCATCTTCTGGCACGTCAGAAACTCAGCCCGCACTATGGTGTGCTCGTCCAACCAAGGCTCTATGTGCAGAGCACGCAAGAAGTGCGTGATCAGTCCTCCGCACAGGAGCGGACACTTCATGCTCACCGCTTCCCAATAGCTGGTGAGCAAGCGCGTGTAGCACACCTTCTTTTCGTAGTAGAGACCCTTGAGGATCTCCATATCCATAAGTCCCGGCCTCTGGGATCCATTGTAGCGGCCGAGGATTGAGTGCGAAATCAGCCTCTAAAGATAGAAAATCTTTGGATCTAGCAATTCCGTACCGAGGCTTCGTCCACCCGCGTATGCCTTGCTACCATCGGTCCAGTCAACCCATGCCTCCTGGTCCGTGTGCTCATCAGTTTGTGCGCCAGGCATCCTCTCGAATCCCATGACCGCGCCAAATTGGGATGGCGTGGCTTCATAGTATATGCCCCTGCGGCGGTACCTTATCCTATCTGCGAGTCCCTCATAAGAAGCAAGGAACTCGTACACGTCGTCCACATCCGTATCCGAATAGAGTTCCAATAAAGCACCCCACCTAGTGGTTGTGAAAGCGGCGTGCGCTTCCTCATACAGCCCCATCTCTCGGAGGAACTCCTCATCCACAAAAACTGCAAGGCAACACCTCGCACCTACTGTACATTCTATACTTAATGTCGAAATCAAGCTTCTCTGTCTGGTCAACACAGATCGACATACTAGCAGTTGATATAACACGGAACTAACTGCCTGGCGCGCGTATCCTGTCACGCGCGAGCACCATGCAGTTCTAGATCTCAAACTTCTACTGCAAAATTGACCCCCTAATACTATTACAATTCAACTGAAATTTTGACAGTAGAGTACCTTTGTTGAGATCTACGTTCTGGCAGAAAATTGTCCAATTCTAGTGGCGGCGGTGGCGCGACGGCGATCGGCGGTTCTTGGTGGCGACGGTGGTGGCTTGGGGGTTTTTGTGTTTAGAGAGATAGAGTGAAAATGAAAAGTGACCCCCCATCACATATTTATAGTGCACAAAAAGCCCATATGCATGCAAAAGCCCAAACTACATGGGTCCAAACCAAAACTAAACCAAAAAGTAAAACTAAAACACACACAAACAAACACAAAAATAAAAACTAAGTTAAGTTTATCGGGGTAACTTGACAAGCACGTCGTTGAGTGCTGCAAATTTGTCCCGACTCTCATACTAAGTATAGTATTGGTAAGCTGGGGTCGAATCCACAGGGAACGGTGAGAAATCTCCTTTGATCTACAACTAAGATTGGGGTTGTGAGTAAACAAGTAAAAGACAGAAAATAGGAGCGTGAGTACACTACTGGCGCACAGAATTAACTACGAGTGTGAAATATAAATATGAGATGAGCTCAGTTTAGACTTCTCAGTATGAACTTCTATGGTTATCACAGGTTTTTCTAAGGATTTATGACAGATTGTTCACGTAAGCTAAGGTCTGGTAAAGGCTTAATAACTTACACATATATTCCGGTAAAGGTCAATATGATATTACTACCCAACCTAGTCTAATTAATCACGAATCCGGTAAAGGTAGTGACTAACTATTCTAGTGCTACTCCTATCATTCACTGTAACGTACCTCTGATAGTTTAACATTAGATAAAAGAGTCTATAATTGGGTCTGCGGGTAAAGGCTTCGCCTAACTATCTAAACTAGTTATCATGCAAGTTTGTTTGGAGTAATAATACTAAACAGGTCAAGCATTGAGAACAAAACCTCAAAACATATGATTCATAGATAAAAGTCTAAACTGAATTCAACAAGTTAGCTAGACATGCTGAACATATTCATCTCAATACCTGTATGTAAACAACAAGTAAAAACAATAGCCTGGTGCGCGCGTCGTCAGTGCGCGTAACAGTCTTGCGCCGGCAGAATTCCGGCCCTTCTTCAATCCGCGCCTCTCTATCTCTAAAATTGCACACTTATGATTCTCATGAAGCTTTGTATTTATAGTCTTGCCTCCTAGGGTTTCCCCGAATATTTAGGCAAGAATATCTATAGGAAATCTTCTTTATCTCTAAAAATCTGCCTAGGAAAATATTGATCTCCAAAAACTGAACTTAGAAATATTCTTTGCGCGTGATGACGTCATCGTTCCGAATATCTCGTTGTCTGCTGACGTCATCGTTTTGCTGTCTTCTGCGCGACTAACACTGGCGCGCCACACTGCTCGCGCGCTCGTTGTCCTTTGGCTCTTGTCAACTTGTTGTCTTTTGCTCCGAAAATCAGCCTTCTTGTTGCACTTTTATTCTAACTCTTCTTTTCCACCTAAAATACAAAACTACACCAAAAGCGTAATCTTATACTTAAATATGTTAGAATATAAGCAGTGTAACGGACTTAAAGTAGCGTACAAAAGCACTCTATCATAACTCCCGACGAGTGCTTTGTTTAACGTTGTTAGCTCGACGCAAATTGCGCATCCTATAGCGCACGATCCTCCTCCCCGTAATTTCATTATCTCTGCAAGGCACAAATTCAAGGGAGTTAGTATTAGTAGAATATTCATAATTAATGTGATCGGAGGGAAGAGAAACAGAAAAAGCGATATTCTGCTTATTGTTTGCATCCGATGCACGAGACTGTGCGCATGTCACTTCTCGCGCGTCCTTTAGTCACGCAACTCTATTCTGCAGAACCATCCTACGCACCTTCTCTGCATTCCGATACTGGTCCCACGTATTATACTGTTCTCAACCTCATTCTCTACTTCTCTTGTCAGGTGGCTTATTCTGGCGCGCCATAGGTATCTTCTTCTTGTTGGCGCGCAGGGTCTCAGAATACTTGTCTCTTGAATTTGGCGCCTTATCTCTGAACTTAACCAGATTCTCTACAATCGGCTCGTCGGATAATCTGACTCGGTTTATGACGTCGAATCTGATCTTGCGTTTCTTATCCTGTAGCGTCACAATACCATTACCGACATCGATGCATGCTTTTGCGGTTCTCATGAATGGTCGGCAAAGCAAAACAGTTTCCCTTGCCTCACTATTCGGCTTGTCCATGTCGACTACAAAATAATCTGCTAGAAATCTGAGTCCACCGATATGAGTCAAGACATCATCTATCCTACCTTTTGCTTCGGTCCGTGAGTTGTCCATAAGTAGTAACCCAATTTTGGCTGATAATAAAGGTCCCATTGATGACGCGGAGTACAAGGAATAAGGCAGTAAATTCACCGATGCTCCTAGGTCAAGCATGCACTCGCTAGCAAACGTATCTCCTATAGTGCATGGAATTGTGAAAGTTCCTGGATCAGCAAGTTTCTCTGGCAGGTCCGGAGTCAAACATAGCTTCAAACTAGCCTGGAAATCATTCAGCATGATTTCGTTGCTCTGCTCTGATGTGTCAGGATTGATGCGAGTGAAAACTGGTGCAACGAATAACTTTGTACTCACCTCAGCTGCGCATCAGTAGTGCGCGTGGCAACTGGCGCGCTAATTCTATCTGATTCTGGTGCGTCTACCGTAACCATGTTGACACTCCCCTTGGCATTCTGAATAGCCTGAGAGGGCAGATTGCCGTCATTAGCCTTTAATTCGTTCACTGTTGTGGCAATCTGAGTGAGCTGGTTTTCTATCAATTTAAACCTCTTATCATTATGTTCTTCGTTTCTGCGCACCATCTCAGCCAACTGACCCACAATATCGTCTAATGACCTCTTCTTCTTCTTCACTTGGCAAATTAAGTTGACAATCTTCTATAATTCAAACGGTATCCTGAGCTCTCTCAGTTCCTTCTTCTTCTTCACTTGGTTTACTCGACTTCAATCAATCTCAATCACTTGGTCGGGTAGGGTCTCTGCCCTCCTCCTCTTGCTCGGTGTCCCTTGTGATGTTTATATAGTGAAGATCAAACAAAGGGTCGAGTGGATGAAAGATCTTGCTTTAACTCTCGTCATAAATGGTTGAGTAAATGGAAAGGTCTTCTTATCTTCTTGTATTAAATCACTCGAGTGGAATGAAAGGTCTAGCTTATCCACTCATTAAATGACTCGAGTAAATGAAGAGAATCCATACGAAGGGTCTTGGTCACGTGATAACTTGCTCGAGCAGTGTTTACTCGGTCGAGTATGAGTCTTGCTTTTAGCTCGGGTCAGGTACTTTAGTGCACTCGGTCTAAGAATTGCAGAAATGCTTCCAATTACGTCTGATTTAGGCCGAATTCACGTGCTTTTCCTCATATTTCCATTTATGCTCCTTCGTAACGCCGGAATCGTGCTTTTGACCTGAAACATCAATCAAAGTATCAAAAGTAATATATTTTACGTTATAATCATAGGAAATAAGCATAAAAGTAGGGGCTTAAAATAGACATTTCTAACACTGATCAAAATACCCCACACTTAATCCTTGTTCGTCCCGAACAAGTATTAAGCTTATTTCTTACTCCTGAGATTTCTAAAGTTATTCTAATCCTAGTTCACTGTCGTAGAAAATCACGAATGCATTTAGCATATGCATTAAGCCTTTAAACCTCTAGGCTGCCCTAGCGGACGAGTTTTAGTCTCGTGAGAGTTTTCAGATAACGGAATACTCACAAATCCTGCACATCATCCATTCATCGTATTCATTTACATAGCTAGTCAATTTAACAAACATTCTTTTGCATTATTCTTTAATCAAAAACACTTCAAAGTATAGCTGATCATTCATGGCATGAGAAATCATTGAAAATCACTTCAAATCACGATAGTCATAAATTTCAAGTAACTCGAGCAATAAGAAACTAACCTTGATTTGACCTTCTCTTCATTTCAACTTACACCGAAAATCACAAAGTAAAACACAATTTCAAGAGGAGTTTCACCGAACCAATCACCTATGCTAGCAAGGGCTAGTCCATAAGGTCAAGGTCAAGAATTCTTGCCCAAGAATTAGACTACACGTCGTAATCCATAAGAGTAGAGGAATTCCGGATGATTACCACATATTTCATGAATTTTTCTCTCAAAAGCATGTCATGCCTACGTACATAAGTACAAGGATCGTCCCTAAGCAATTCTCCATGGTTATCACTCGACAGCTTCACTCGAGTCGCAACATTATTTAGGCAATATCAATGAATTAAGTGGGAAACAATATATTTTCTTTTATATATTTTTTTCTCAAAACAGATACTTTCAAGGGGGAAATAAATTTTATTTTCTTTCCTAACCCTCGGCAAATGTTTTTTGTTTTGTCAAAGCAGATACTTTCAAGGGGGAAATAAATTTTATTTTCTTTCCTAACCCTCGGCAAATGCTCGACTTTATCGGATAACCCCACACTTAAGACTTGACTAGATGCCAAAATATTAACTCGAGTGTTACAACAAATGCACCATATATTACGAGATATGCTTAAGTCACCTAAAGGCAATACAATAGCTTTATGAAATATTATCCATGTTTCGTTCAAAAATTTCCTCTATGAAATTGGATAAAACTTTGCTTTTCTCAAGGTTCATGTCAAAAATTTCTAAGAAAAATCAAATTAGGCAAGCTCTTATTGAGTCACAAGAAATAAATTTTCTATCATGAAATCGTTCAATTCAAAAAATTTCAATTCATGAGTTTCTCAGCAAACATTTTTAATCTAAGTGCTCGATCTTGTTTAGCATGTTTAATTGACATTTTTCAACGTGTTTTCATTTAAATAGTAGGATGTATGCAAATTTTGAAAAGTATGCAATGTATATATCATGAAAATTTGTATGCATACTACTCCCCACCCCACACTTAAAAATTTGCTTAGTCCCTAAGCAATAAATTAAGATTAAGGTGTAGAGATACTTAGCTGGTTGTCGAGTATTTCGTTCTTGACATTATTCTCCGTATCTTGACTTTCCAATGCGCTGCACATGTATCATTCTTGCAATGCTAACAAAGATTTGTCATTATATAACGAACAAAGCAAAACATGATAGATAATCAAGTTAAAATGTTCAAACAAGTGCAAATGTCAAGTACTCGATCAATCTTGTCTAGTAGTGAAAGTTGGTTTTTATGGTTGTTTTGATTGTTTTTGAGATATCGGGTGTTTCTAAGGTTTCGGAAGTTGTTCATTATCAGACCTATTCGTTGTCACCTACGTTATCTTCTGCATCTACGAATTCTTCATCTTCTTGAGCGTTTCTTCGGTCGAGTGATGCAATAGGTCTAGGTGGTGATCGGTATCCTTCACACGAGGTGTGAGTGAACAATGTCTTCATCATTTCTCCTTGCCAAATAGCCATGTCAGTATACCAACTAGTGATGTCCCTTTGCCATGCAATAATATTTCTAGAATTCCTTAAAAGCTCATCAAGGGAATTGGTCTCGGGTGGTGGTGAGTCGTGACTAATATCATCTTTGTCTCGTTTTCGGGTAAGACAATAATATCTCCTCCGCTGAGTTTTATCTTCTTAACAAGTCCACGACTTAGTAGCTCGACCTCTCCTAGTACTTGTTTCGGCAATGCCTTTCTCGGGTCGAGTGAAAATCCTACATGCTTAGCTAGCATGGTAACAAAATGTCCTCCACCAATATATAATCCTTTGAATGACTTCAAGAGACATTCTTCAAGTGTTCGAGTGATGCAAGTGAGCATATCGAACGGAAGATCCTCGTGCATACAACATATTATATCCAAATCATCCTTATTCACGAATCTTCCTTTATCACTACGAAGGTATAGGCAAGTAGCTATAAGACGATGTATAAACTTCCATTCCGAACTTCTAATCTTTGTAGCCGTGCTACCCGACTTATAATCCATACTACCGTTTGTGATTTCTCTCCAAACTATGTTCCTCATATTCTTAGTGATCGGTAAACATGGTTCGCAATGCTCCAAACCAAATGCAATTCTTAAATCATCACTAGAGAGAACAAAGTCCTTGTTTCCAAACGAAATTTCCATTCTTTCACAACTTCTATCTTGTGTCCTCTTAACTCGACCACTCTCCATTTGGTCTTAAGTGAATAAATAAACTCGCGCACTACCTTTTCGTACACACCCGGATCATCACCAAACACAAATCCTAATCCATGGTTCTTAAACCTCGGCTCAATCTTATCAAAAATCAACACCACTTTGTCTAGAAATTCAATGTCCGGAAATAAAGGAGTAAGCACTTTGAAATTCTTAAGCTTCTTTCCCCTTAGTTTCATCTCCGAATCTAGTCTAATTTGTGTAGGATTTGGGAAAGGTGAGATTTTGGTTGAGTGAAAACGGCTAAGTGTTTGAATCGGTCGAGTTAGGGTTTTGTTTTAGGTTTAAGGTGATATGGCCCAATTGGTTTGATTCGGTCGAGTGAACCAGATGACTCGACCGGATGGAAGAGTTTGATTTCGGTTTAAGGATAGGTTCACTCGATCGAGTGACATTCTTAGTTGGTCGAGTGGGCTCGGCCAAAATTCAGAATTTAATTGAGTGTTTATTGTTTTGTTCAAGGTGTTTTAATTCTGAATTTTATTTTTGTAACCCTAAAATTTGGTAAGTATAAATTTCTTCTTTATTGAATTTCTAACTTTGTTTTCCAAACAAAGACATCATTATTTGTAGAAGAAATAAGAAAATAAGGTTTAATCACTCATCCGACTCGATCTCAATTGGTTCTCCATTCGACTTGCGAAATTCTTTGATAGTCACCCTACGAACCTCATACCACTCAATACCCGAATTATTTTTCTTAGGCTTCTTGGACTTGTTTTGCTCGAGGTAGCTTTTTCCTTACCCTTCTTTGCTTGTATCATTGAAGTTCAACCGAGCGCGCGTTCTCGGAGGGGTCTTCTTCCTCAGTTACTTCCTTAGGCAAATTCCAACTTAGCGGGTTGTTTGGCTAGGAATGCTAATTTCCTTAACAAGTTAAAGTCCAATTCTCGGAATTCTGTGTATCTCTCGGGTAGAATAAATTGGCAACCGATGGCTATGCTAGTGATCAATGAAGTACAACCCACGTACTGTGAAGAGTAGTATGCCTGCTGCATACCCTTGAACATGGTTGTAAACATCAAACCAATTGATTGTTCATCTTGGTCGAGTGCCCACATAATGTTCAAGTCCTCTCGGGTAACTACATCAACAGTTTCGGGTTGGCAATTAATATTCGTAGCAATCAGACGATGCACGTACTTTCCAAACGGGATTCTTAATAGAAGATGGTGAAGGATAGTCTCCAATGAAGTCTTGGCGGCTAATGTCTTTCCAAATCTGAATTCTTTGTTGTTCCGTAGCCAAGTGACAAAGTCCTCCTTCAGGAAATCCAAGATGTCTATATGCTTCTTGTCGAGTCCAATAAAAATCCAAATCTTGAATTCTGAATTTCCATCCTTCATAATCATATGCAAAACCATCTCCTTCAACAGGTTCAAACGAAGCAATGAACTCATAGACAAGTTCCTTATAGCATTGCTTGTTGAAAACAACATCCACGAGTGAAGCTCGGCTAAACATATCATAAACTTTGGCACTAATGCCAAGGCTTTGCATTGTCTTGTCATGAAGGGCTATCGAGCTCACCAAAGGCTTGAGTCGGTTTGCATCTTCAGCTAATCTTTCATAGGTTCGTGCATGGTCTAGTTGTCAAAATTTGGTGGGTAGGATGGGTCATAGGTGTGAACAAACTCAATTGAGTTCTTCTTTGGGAGGGTGCATTGGTCTTTTTGGAAGTAGGTTGGATTGAGACATGTTGCTCGAGTATGTAGATTGGTCGAGTATGTTGAGTATCCCATGATACTCGATCGGTTTTATATAAGTCTAAATTGGAAGCTCTAAGGTTACTCGAGTAGTAACTTACCTAATAAAGTGTGATAAATCCATGTATATCAAAGGTTTCTAATAATTGAATATTAAATCAAAGATTTAATCAAAGGATTTAATATATGGAAGTTTGAAATTTATTAGGGTTACTCGAGATATTTGTTTAGGAAAGAATTGGGCTAAGGTGCTCGAGTGGGCTTTGTTAAAAATCTGATTTTTCTAATTTGGGTCGAGTTGTTTAAGTGTTGTGGGTTACTCGACCGAATGATCCATAGATTCGGTCGAGTGAAGCAGTGTCCTTTTGCTTCACTTTGCGCTTGTAAAACTGGCAATAGAAAATAGTACGCACAAGTTCAAGTTACAAAAACAAAGTACCGCAAACGGTACGTCCAAAAAGTTCCAAAACAAACACAAATAAACAACAAAAAGAGGCTTTCCTAGCACTCTTCCCACTCGAAGCTAGTTCCTTCGTTCATCTTTTCTTTCCTTTCCGGTCAGCACGCTTGGCATTTCCTTAGCACAACCCACTCTTTGCTCCTCCTATCCATCAACGTCATGTGACCAAACGGTTGGTGTCGAGTGGTCTAAAATCTCCTTTGCCTTCAAACCAAAAATATGAGCGTTCGCGAGGCAAGTGATCAAAGATGAGCAGCCGAGTGCCTTTCTCTTTTCCTTGGGTTGATCATCTTCTTGAAGCGCTCGGTGAAGACATAAAACCAATCAATGGAGTCTCCTCGCTCCATGAAGTACATTAAATCCAAGTCTTCCGAGATACTCGAGCACCTTGGTCAACACGAGTGTTGATGTTTGTTGAAATAATCGATGGATGTATTTCCATACTCCATCCGTTAGGCACTTGGGTGAGCAATTAGGGTCATATTCGCGCATACCGGTTAGCTTCCTCCATACTTCCAACCTCATCTCATCCGTACAAAATGGAATAACACCTCCGGGAGAGAACCATTCTCCATCCATATACTCCTTCTCCTCCTTGAATTCTTTGTTTAATCTCAAACTCCCACGACACACGCATTCATTCTCATTATAAAACGGTTCAAGCTTGAGAAGAACTCGACCACAAGGTTGTGGTGTGTTCGGCTGTCCCCATCAAATACTCCCACTCGATCAAGCCGGCATTAATAAATATGT
The DNA here is from genome assembly GCA_006409495.1 of Sedum album. Taxonomy (NCBI): domain Eukaryota; kingdom Viridiplantae; phylum Streptophyta; class Magnoliopsida; order Saxifragales; family Crassulaceae; genus Sedum; species Sedum album. The sequence continues at coordinate 26,897 of QZGG01002540.1, forward strand.
TGTCCACAATCTCATAAATTCCAAGCTCGATCATAGTAGGTTTGTGAGGTGCAACGGAGCTTACCACTTCCTTCTTGCTCGAGCCACCAAAGAGTTGAGTAAGCCGTGGCTCTTGAAATGGCTTCCTAAAGCTAAGTTGTGAGCATGGGTTGAAAACCGTCCATCTCCTTGCTAGGGTTTTGTTCTTCCCATGCTGATCCTTGTCCGCTCGACATTGTTGAGTTGAATTAGAGATTGGGGTCGGTCGAGTGAATCGGTGGCTTAGGGATTTAGGTTTTGAGAGTGAAGGTGAAGCGGTCGAGTAGGTGGAGTGAAGGTGGTCGAGTGATGTTTTAGGGTTTTCTAAATTGGACCAATTTCCAATGGACCAATTAAATTGGTCTAATTAAATTGAACAATTTCCTATATGACCAAATTTAATTGGTCGAGTTGGTCCAACGGTTGATTTTAAATTTTTTTTTATTTTTATTTTTGTATTTTTGTTTTTGGGTGGTGTGTCGGTCGAGTAAGATTTTTACTCGATCGAATGGGGGGGATTAAATTATTTAAATGAATTTATTTAAGTTTTTATGGTCGACTCAATTCGGTCGAGTAAGAATCTTACTCGATCGAATGAAATAGAATTCATTTAAATTGTTTAATCTATATTAATTTGGGTGACGTGACTCGGTCGAGTTGGTGGTTTACTCGATCGAGTGAAAGAATTTATCCCCGGAATTTTCCCAAATAATATTCTACCCCACACTTGCATTTTTCCTAATCTAGAAAGCAATAAAGTGCGGAAAAATAAATGCGGAAAAATAAATACTTACTGGCCTAGATTAACGTCCTGGCAAGGACGTAGCCGTGTCTTCATATAAAGAAACACACTCGAGAAGTCCTTTGCTAGGATCCCTTCTCGAGAGGATATGCTCCACTTCTTAGTTATCCGACCTCATAGAGATCGAGTTGCTCTACTAGATAGCATTGGTCTCCAGCATGATAAATCTTCAGTCTATGTCCGTTGACCTTAAATGTGTTTCCTTCCTTGTTTAATAATTCCACGTGTCCGTCGTCAAAAACTTTAGATATCTTGAATGGTCCGGACCACTTGGAACGTAATTTTCCCGGAAATAATCTCAACCTAGTGTTGTAGAGTAGCACTTCGTCTCCTACTGCGAATCTCTTCTCAATGATTTTCTTATCGTGCCACTTTTTTGTTTTCTCTTTGTAGACTTTCGCGCTTTCGTAGGCGTTTAGGCGTATCTCCTCGAGTTCATGTAATTGAAGAATACGGTGTTCCCCTGCAGCTCTAGCATCGAAATTCATCTTCTTGATAGCCCACATGGCTTTGTACTCGATCTCTACCGGCAAGTGACAAGCTTTTCCGAAGATAAGTTTGTATGGAGACATACCAATAGGGGTCTTGTAGGCTGTCCTATAAAGTGTGATATACTCCATGTTTTCCAAGCATCGTCTCGAAATCTTGTGATATACTCCATGTTTTCGAAGCATCTTCTCGAGTTGTTTCTCCTTAAAGTGCGTTCCATTGTCACTAATGATAGTTCGAGGTACACCATATCTTGGGAAAATGATCTTCTTAAATAATTTCTTTACGGACTTGGCATCGCATGTGGGTGTGGCTATGGCTTCTATCCACTTAGACACATAGTCAACCACTGCTAAATGTACTTGTTTCCGTACGATGAAGGAAAAGGTCCCATGAAGTCAATTTCCCATACATCAAAAATTTCTACTTCGAGTATACCCTTCTGAGGCATCTGATCTCTCCTCGAGATTTTCCCGATCTTTGGCAAGCGTCGCACGATTGAACATACTTATGAGCATCTTTAAAAATAGTTGGCCAATAGAATCCTGACTGCAATACTCGAGCGGCTGTTTTGGATGTGGATCCGTGTCCTCCCGAGAATGAAGAATGACATTCGCGTAAGATTCTATGTTGATCTTTTTCTGCTACACACGTACGATATATGCCATCGACTCCTAACTTATAAAGATAAGGTTCGTCCCAATAGTATCGAGTAGCGTCTGGAGAAATTTTTCTTTTGTGCATACGTGATCTCTGGTGGTAGCGTTCCACAAACAAGATAGTTCACAAAATCTGCGTACCAAGGGTCTTTGTTTTGAGCTGAGTCTATGGATAACAAGTATTCTCCTAGGAATGAATCCTTGATAGGGTCTCCACTTCCTTTATCCTCTAAGGTAGTCTCGAGTCTAGATAAATGGTCGGCTACTACGTTCTCGACTCCTTTCTTGTCTCTGATTTCTATGTCGAACTCTTGCAATAAAAGGATCCATCTAATAAGTCTTGGTTTTGCGTCCTTTTTGTTCATCAAGTATTTGAGCGCTGCGTGATCCGAGTAAACAATGGTCTTTGATCCAACGAGGTATTGTCTGAATTTTTTCGAACTACCGCTAACATCTCCTTCTCGGTTGTGGTGTAGTTTTCTTGGTTGCATCGAGTGCCTTGCTCGTGTATTGAATGACATGAAGACGTTTATCAACTCTCTGTCCGAGGCATGCTCCAATCGCTCCGTCGCTTGCATCGCACATTAGTTCGAACGGTAAATCCCAATTTGGTGCTCGAACGATCGGGGCGGTTGTGAGTAACTTCTTTAACGTCTCGAACGCTTCATGACATTTATCATCGAACACAAACTTAACATCGTTAGCGAGAAGGTTTGTGAGTGGTTTTGCTATTTTCGAGAAGTCTTTGATAAATCTTCTATAGAATCCGGCGTGTCCGAGAAAGCTTCTAATACCTCGTACATCCTTAGGCGGTGGGAGCTTCTCGATCACCTCGATCTTGGCTTTGTCGACTTCTATTCCTCGTTTTGAAACTAAGTGTCCGAGCACTATTCCTTCTTGAACCATAAAATGACATTTCTCCCAGTTTAGAACTAGGTCCATCTCGATGCATCGGGCTAGAACTTTGGATAGGTTCGATAAACAATCGTCAAACGAGTCCCCGTAAACTGAAAAATCATCCATAAAAACTTCCATAGTCTTCTCGAGGTACTCGGAGAAAATGGACATCATACACCGTTGAAAAGTTCCCGGAGCGTTGCATAACCCGAAAGGCATTCTTCTATACGCGAACGTTCCATATGGACATGTGAACGTGGTCTTCTCTTGATCCTCGGGGTGGATAGGTATTTGGAAAAATCCACTATACCCGTCGAGGAAACAAAAGTACTCGTGCCCGGAAAGTCTCTCCAACATTTGATCCACGAATGGAATAGGGAAATGGTCTTTTTTAGTTGCTTTATTAAGTTTTCTATAATCGACACACATCCTATATCCGGTTACGGTTCTAGTGGGGATTAATTCATCATTTTCATTTTTAACTACGGTTAATCCTCCTTTCTTTGGAACGACGTGGATTGGGCTAACCCAATCTGAATGGGGATCGAGTATATGATTCCTGCATCTCTAAGTTTTGTTATTTCTTTCAGAACAACTTCACCTAATTTGGGATTTAGTCTCCTAAGAAACTCCCTAGATGGTTTTGCGTCATCGCATAAACGAATCCTATGCATGCATACGTCGGGACTAATTCCTTTTAAATCATCTATAGAGTGTCCTATAGCATCTTTATGTGTACGTAAAACATGCATGAGTTTCATAGTTTCATCTTGATTTAGCAAAGCACTTATAATTACTGGCGAAATTTTTCTGAAACTAAAAATTCGTACCTTAGATTTGGTGGAAGAGGTTTCAATTCCTGACCAAATTCATTACCTTTGCTCGAGTTGCTTATGATTGAATGATTACATGTAAGTTCCTGCTCGGTCAATTCTGCTCGATCAAATTCTGCTCGACCGAAAATGACTCGGTCGAGTACTCGGTTTCATCCATGAGATTCGACATATTTTCATCTTTCTTTCCTTCACTTTCAAGAATTGTTAGCGCGGAAATATCAACTATATCACTATTTGAAATATTAGCATCAAACAAATCACAATCCAAAGAACAAGTAGGTGCTTTCATCATTTTAGAAAGATAAAATTTTACCTTGTCCTCACCTAGGTCCAACTCGATTGAACCATCGCCACAATTTATCAATGCCTTGACTGTGTTTAAAAATGGTCTTCCCATAATAACAGGAATTTCGGCATAAGGGTTATCATCCATTTCTAACACATAAAAATCCACAGGAACATAGAATTCTCCAATTTTAACAGGCATATCTTCTAACACACCAATTGGTACTCGTTTAGACCTATCAGCTAGTCTAAGAATTAAAGTGGTGCTAGAAAGTTCTCCTATTCCTAATTTTTCATATAAGATAAATGGCATATGGAAACTCCTGCTCCTAGATCACATAAGGCATCATCAAATTCTATATCTCCTACGCGATCGGTATAGTGAATGAACCATAATCTTTTTGTTTCTTAGGCATCTTACGTTGTATTACGGCACTAGAATTAGGTCCTAAGGCAACATGGTCTACATCACATAATTCACGACGATGAGTTATAATATCTTTTAAGAATTTAGCATAGGTGGGCATTTGAGAAATTACCTCTGAAAATGGTAGAGTGATGCTAAGCTTTCCGAGAATTTCAGCAAACTTCTTGAATGCGGCTGTTTCTTTTACCTTCTTTTGTCTGTTTGGGAATGGAAGTGGTGGAACGTAAGGTGGTGGTGCTACGTAAGGTGGCTCACTTTCCTTGTCCGTGGCTTCCTCTTCCTGCTCGGGCTGCTGAGTGTTACTCGGTTCATCTTGCTCGGCTGAATTTGTTGGTGCTTCTTTGGTCTTGGTCCTTCAAGCTCCTTACCACTCTTCAAAGTGATAGCGCTTAAGTCGGCTGAGTTTATTTCGGGTTGAGAAGGAAGTTTTCCGGGATTCCTTGAATGCGTTGAAGCGAGTTGCGCAAACTGTGTCTCAAGCATCTTCTGTTCGGCTTTTCCTTGTTGGAGTTCCGCGAAATATTCTGAATGTCTTTGCTCTGTTGTGCTTGAGTAGCTATCATCTGAGTCATTAGTTGCGCTAAGGTAGGTTCCTCGGATTTCTTGTCTTCCTTCCTTTGGTTGAATTTTGATTTGTGCTCGGGCCATAGTTCTGACTCGAGGCTTGGTTGCTCGGGTAGTCTCCTCTAGCTTGGTCTCGTGAAAAGTATTGAGACTTACCTGGGCTTTGGTTATTGTACCCTTGAGTAGGGTATGGTGGTTTCGAATCTGAGTAGAATCTAGTCTGCCTTTGTTGAGGGGGTACGTAGGATCCTTGTCCTCGAGCTATGTAGCTAACGTCTTCTCCTCCTTTAGGTGTAAGCTTCTTCAGTGTGCTCGCTAACCTCGTAGACGTTCGATTGTGTTTTCTTCTTATCTAAGTTAAGGTTAGAAAGGGTTTGCACTAAAGAGTTAACGGTTTTTGAAAGTTATTAAAGTCGGCTTTCGTGACTGAATTCGTACTCGGCTCAAGTTCCTCCTTCTTTAGATGGTTTCGATCTCCACCCCATTGGTGGCTGTTCCATGCGAGTTTCTCTATAACCTTGAATCCTTCGCTCGCGGGTAGTCCCATGATGCTTCCTCCGCTTCCTTGATCCATGCGTAATCGACTATTTTCGTCCATTCCATCGTAGAACATCGACAACAATTCCCATTTGTTATATCCATGATGAGGACATTCGCGTTGAAGTCCTTTGAATCGTTCGTACGCTTCATAAAAAGATTCATTGTTGCCTTGCACAAATTTGTTAATTCTATCCCTAATACGTTTTACCTTTGCAGGGGGAAAGTATTGGTTTACGAAAGCTTGGGCTAAGGCGTCCCATGTCTTGAATGTGTTTGGCTCGTGTCCTTGAAGCCAATCTTTCGCTCCATCGGTTAAAGAAAATGGAAATAGCTTCATGTAAACTATTTCTCGAGGTACTCCTGCAAATTTATACGTACGGCATAATTCAGTAAAATTATTAAGATGAACGTGAGGGTTACCGTATCCGTCGAATGATTCACTCTTGATCATTTGGATGAGTCCTCCTCGAAGTTCAAAGTCATATCCTTCTTCATTGGGAATGCGAATGGGAGAATCATAACTTCCAATGGTTGGAGTTATGTAATACTCGGCTGGTTGCTCGACCTCAGCCCCTGCTCGAGCTGCTCCTTGCGGTCGAGTTTGATTTTCCATGTCTGGTCGAGTGAGTTGATTTGTTCTCGGTTTCTTCGGTATTGTCAAAGGGAAATCCACGAAGTTGAGGTTAAAGGTCTAAGATCTCGTAGAGCTAGAACTTGAATTTGTGACGTCCACTTGCACCTTTTTCTTCGCTTTAGAGTTTGATTGCATTCACCTACAAAAAGATGAATTTTAGTAATAGCTAGAAAAATAAGCAAATGAAAGTTTTTATTACTACTATTTTTTATTTATTTATTTTATTTAGGATTTCGAGTGACTCGAAATCTAGAACTAAAAATTAAACTAGTGAAAGATTTTAAAAACTAAAAACTAAACACCGTTCCCCGGCAACGGCGCCATTTTGACGTGTGCAATTCAGTGGTAAATATTCCAACACGCAACTCAAAAGAATTTATAGAACTAGGGGTGACCTAGTGTCGAACCCAAGGGAACAGTGGAGTCAAGTTATATTTCAAACTCGATTACTAGCTTTTAATCCTCTACACTCGATTACTAGCTTTCAATTTAGTTCTTAAGTGTTTTATTTATTTCAAAGGCAATATTATTTATTCAAAAGGAAATCTTCTATAATTCAAACGGTATCCTGAGCTCTCTCGGTTCCTTCTATAATTAAAACGGTATCCTGAGCTCTCTCGGTTTGCATTATCACTCGAGATGAGTGAGTAGTTTCCTTATGATGGGGATTTGATGAATCCCTAGTGCTTATGAATAACTATAACATGACTATTTAATTTACATGAATCAATTCTTGTATGACTATTGTGTGTGTTGAATCATACCCGAGCCTTATCTTTATAAATTAGGTGTCCTGACAAAACTTCTAGAAGAGTAGGTCGAGTAGTATTTTATAGGGAAGGACCGGGAGGTGAACTTAGATTATTTTAGAATCAATACAACCATTAGATCGAGTATATTAGCAAAGCGGGAGCAGCGAGTATATTTGGTGCATGAATGTATTAATAAGCGTATTTGGACAGATTAGTGAAAACACCGGGAGGAATGAAGCTAGTCGAGTAGATGTTTACGTGCGAATCTAACACGGGAGTGAGGATTCGTATGCTAATGCTACTCAGTCTAAATTCTATAATATAAATCTAACACGGGAGTGATGATTTATATTATCATATAACTATACGTTCAAAATTGTCATCAAGAAGGAAATTCATAACTATAATATAAACCTAACACGGGAGTGAGGATTTATATCTTGTTCGAGTGAAACCATAAGTATTAGTGGAGGATTCTCATCCTTGTCATAGTTTTTAATATTTGGTAATAAACCTTTTCTTGAAAAATTGCCTTTTGAATAAATAATATTGCCTTTGAAATAAATAAAACACTTAAGAACTAAATTGAAAGCTAGTAATCGAGTGTAGAGGATTAAAAGCTATTAATCGAGTTTGAAATATAACTTGACTCCACTGTTCCCTTGGGTTCGACACTAGGTCACCCCTAGTTCTATAAATTCTTTTGAGTTGCGTGTTGGAATATTTACCGACTGAATTGCACACGTCAGCGCGCCACTGGGAGCATTAGGTTGCGAGCGCCAGTCAGCGCGCGGTCTTTGGAAGTTCTACTCATTCTTCCAACTAAACTCGTTCTCAGCTAATCCAAATCTAGGCTGTCCTTGCCTAGCCTGTCCATTATTCCACCCTCCTATAGCATTAACATCTGCTTGTTCTTCAAAAAGGGTGGGACACGCGTCTGTTTGATGGTCTGTAGCGTGACAGAATTCACACAGTCTTACATCGGCGCTTTGCTTCATCATCAGCTTATGCAACATCTCCTTCAACTCCTTCATCTCTCCAGTAACGTCTACTTGATGCAGTGATCTGGCGCGATTATTCTCTAGGGATACCTGATATCTGACTTGGTCCGTCGTATCCTCTATCAACTTCCATACGTCATCAGGGTACATATTCCTCACATTGCCTACTGCGCAAGCATTCACCAATCTGAGTTTCATCTCAATTAATCCATTCAGGAATTTCTCTATCAGCAAATGTTCTATGCATTTGTACATGTTTCCCATTAAGTTCTTGTTCATTTCGATGTTTTATCGCGTCTTTTGATATTCTTTTTTTCCATTTCAGGTTGATAATGCATATAACATGATTTGGAATGGTTTGGATCAGTTTTGGTCGAAAACGTGCGAAAATAAGCAAAACCAAGCAAGTGGCAGCTCGAAGAGGCAGCCTGACCAATCGATCTTGAGAAAATTGTAGAAAACAGCACGAATGTCCGATTGAGGCGGGTGATATCATTTTCGAAAGCTATTTCATTTATCTAAAACTTTTGCGTTTACACTAAGTTCTAATTCGGGGAGTAAAAGTGAATTTCGGGTCAGAAACTAAGCTGAACAGAACATGGGCCAAAATTTCAGCTAGGTTAAAAAGCCCAAAAGTTGAGAACATATAAATACAAAACCCTAAACACACACAACCAGAGTTTCATGGCCAGAATAACAAGACACCATATCAGGGGAGCGAGCAAGCTTCAAAAGGGATGGTTTGGAAGGATTTTCAGCGGCTATTCCAAAGGTTTTGACGACAAGAAGCTTGAGGAAACACCAAAGATCGCCTCTCCAACACCGGCAACATCTACTCTACTTTTATTTATGTTTTGTTTACTTCCTTTCGTAGCATGACTGAGTAGTGTTGTGGTGGGAATCCTCACGCATTTCCTAGGTTTGATCTTGATGTAAAAAGATTTTTAGCATGCAATACGAAGTGTTTGATATGTTTGTTTATTCCATTTATTTATGTTATGGATTTTATTCGCCTAAGGAAGGAACGAGAGTTGAACTTAGGTTGTTTAGAATTCTGAAACGTATGTTTAGGGCAGTGTTTTGTGTGCGAGAGTGACAAACACATATTACCTTAGGTTAACATTATTATGGACTTGAATTACCGATCAGTAGACCGAGAGGTTGAGATTATGGGAATTTTTAGTTCTAAACATGATTCGATAGAGCGAG